>JAQIXG010000344.1:0-35287 GCA_034700105.1 Oconnorella tubifera
CTCTGATTGAAAATCAATCAAATTTCGGGGGAAGTCAACAACTTGAAGAGAACATCGAAAGGCCTGTGAAGTATTCACTAATTCCGTAGGGGGTCGAGTCAACTCGCCTACTGGGTAACTCGCCTACTGGGATCTCGCCTACTGGGTAACTCGCCTACTGGGATATGCATTTTAAAGTGAATTCGAAGTAAATATTATCGCCGAATGTATTACAGTATAGATTATTACTACTGGAATGTGTTAATGTCACATTTTGTTAAATTTAAAACATATTCTCACAAAAAGTTGCATTTAAATGATTAATTGTGGCTTATTAACTTCGAGCAGACTTCTTATAAAAATACTAGTCCTCTGAATAACTTTCGAAATCAAATACACAGGCAAATATTTTAATAAGTAAAATGTTTTGTCAAAAGAAATTCATTGACGCGAATCCACGACTACAAAACTCTGTACACTCGTATCAATGGAACAGATATCAATAATAATAGACTGCAGTTTGAGCATAAAGGCGCATTGATATTTTAAAAACTCACTTTGAGTCAAACAATAATTACATTATACTAAATCTTCATTGAGTTTCAATACATGAGAGAGTTTACAATGGATAGACTCTCAATTAACTTCATACAACAGTAAATATCTCAACCAAGATACATAGATCTGTTAATATGTATATATCTATTAAGATTTACATGCAATACAATCATTATGTAAATTGGTCGAATTCCCCACAAAATATTGTTATATGTTAACATCCTCGAGCACCTTTCATCATCTTTAGAAACTCTGAAAGTGATAAAAAGACAAATTTTATTAAATTAACTGAAAAAATCTATTATAATAATCAATTTTAACAAATGTAATAATGCTAATAATAATTTTAGTTCATTAATTCATTTTTTATAATGTTTTAGATAATTGCGCAATTTCTTTGTTAATTTATAAGTTCAGTTGAACGATGATAGGCCGATTTCTAACCAATCACACCAATGATTAATCATGCTAACTCAAATATAAAATTCTTTTAAAATAGCCTCTGAGCTGCTAAAATAACGAAAATGCTATATGATAAAGCTTAAATATTGATATTAAAATGAAGCATAAATGTTAAGACAACGTTTCTATCAGTAATAAAAACTCTAATCTAATAACTGAGCGAAGAAATTTCAGGAATGCTGTAAGAATATATTTTTATACAAGAAATTAAAATTGAAAGAACATTCGAGATTACCGTCATAATCGACTTCTCCGTCTCCATTTAAATCTATTTCACGAATAATTTCCTGCACTTCATTATCTGATATCCTCTCTCCGAGGGTACGCAAAACTGTCTGTAATTCTGTTGAACTGATTTTTCCAGAACCGTCCTTGTCCATCATAACAAACGCTTGTCGTATCTGTTCCGTGTCGTCCGTAGGTAGAAAACTATTCATGACCTTCGTGAATTCTTTGAAATCAATACAACCATCGCCTGGAATACCAAATTACAAATGAAATTGATCATTAAACTTGTTTATAAAAAAGAGTTTCATGAGTTGAATATATATTCTGCTTGAAGAAGATGATTTTGCGTTGACTTAAAGATATAAATGATGTGTACAATCAATTAAGTTGATTCCAAAAAAGTAATTATAGCTCCAAGGTCCAATTAAATTTTCATGTTCAGACTACGCTAAAAATCGTTGAGAGCAGCAAAAACGTGACGTAATATTGAAACAATGCATGCCGTAAATTAATATCAGATTATTGTGGATTAATATCTGGTATACAGTAGATTAATTGTCACGGGTCAAAGTGTTTCAAACTTTATTATCCAATAAAAATTATTCAAGCTTATAATATTAAATCGGAAATTATGCTTGACTGCAGATTAATGGTAATATTGGGTAAACAAATAAAAATAATTATTAACGTCTCATTTAATGCAATATCATTAAAGCAAAGCTCTGCATGTCGTAAAGGTTTATAGAATAAAAGTCTAATGTTATTATCGTGTATGTGATAAACCTATAGGCCTAACACTGCACGACATTATAAGCAATTTGTATAAACTAGACTAGGTAAATATTGCAGTAAAGAAATAAAAGTAATCTGAGGCAGCAAAAAAGATCAATGAAACCGGCGAATTCAAAACTAAGGAATTTGCACTGACAAATCTGACTTTATCTAAAGCAAAGCCATTAAAAAGCTAATTTTAAGGTTACAATGTTAATAAATAATACTCTAATTAACTTTCGTTACATTTGGTTATATAAGCTTATAGATTTAAAAGTTATTGAAATCATGTTATTTGAAAAATAAGTGACATCAGAATCTGTAACATTTGTATCCGACTTTCACATTAAAAGTAATATAAGCAGTCATAGTTCAAGTGTAGAGGTCTCAGTAAAAATATATTACAAAGGACAACCGCAGGAGTTCATTTTTATTATAATTTTATTTCATGAAGCAGCGTAGGCTAAAGCATAAAAACAATATTTACGAGTAATAAAATATTTAAATATTCCAGTATGATAAATAATCAAAATATATTGAATATGTACAAAATGAAATTGTATGGCCAACAATAAATTTCGAAATAACGAATAGGGCCTAGCAGTAGCAATTAATTTATAGGCCTACTACTTTTATTATATTTTATTCTGCATATATACTGTAGTATAATGCAATGTATTAAATTGCTTCTAAAAGGTATAGTGCTGTATAGCAGGAGCTTATATACTGCCTAAGCTAATAAATTAGTAATAACATGGCTTGTTTCACTGAAATCTCATCGCTAATGCGTGCATGGTACTTCCTACTTAAGCCTGCTATTACAGCATTGTATAACCTCATACTAGATATTAATATTGTGAATATATATTAATATTGTTTGTCAAAATCACCTCTTTCGTGTTGCCTGATTAAAGCTTGGAATTATACTATTATGTATCGAGCATTACTCGCATTATTATAGTCAATGAAAAAATAAAGCTATTAAAGCCAGTTATAACATTTCTCTAAGATGCATAATAATCGACCAAATAACTATTTATGCAAGTGCATGTAACAGAGAAATGCCAAATGCCTCAGATCTACGTTACAGACACCCGCCGTATTCGTGTTTATTTTAATAGTAAGAACGCTTGCAGCACAATATGAACTGTTGTTAAAAATAGCAGCGCATTTTTTACTAATAATCCTTAATATTTTTGCATTGTGATGGAAATATAGCCTCATGTACTTTACATATAGCTACAAAAGTTCAAATATCTATTTTCTTCACCGGTTTTTAACTGTTAAAAATTTAAGCGACAAAAATCAATGAACTGTATAACTTCATTACAATTAAGATTTGTTTAATTAAGCCTATGTCTCACTATTACTATTTTGTGTTATTTTATATAATCTCATTATAATACCGTCTTCATCAGCTCTCTTCATAATTGCATTGATTTCCAGTTCGTCTGTAGACTGGCCAAGTTTAGCCTTACTGATCCTTCCATCATGATTGTCATCAAACATATCAAAAGCTTCTCTAAATTCTATAAAATATATTGTTTAATTAAAAACTGACAACGATTACCTAAATCTTATGTAATATCATATAATGTAATCAGTCATGATATAATTATCTCGGGATACTTCTACATCTATAGGAAACTACTATCAAGGGCTCAACAGTTGACCCATTAATTTTTTTAGTAAGTTTTTATTATTGTTAAAGTTATAAGCAATGCAAATATCACTAAACTTAGCTTGACTTGGCCTATAGTATAATTGATGTCATTTAATTCTAATCATTTATTTTATTCATTCTTTATACAGTATACCATAATAGATTAGATGATACAATCAACCGCAGCTATGAACGAACATGAAAAATATAAAAAGCATGAAATCTGAAATTAAAATGTACGTACCCTGTTGCTTTTCGTTTGCGGACATTGTCTGAAATGAAAGAATAGCTTCTGAGTAAATTATGATCAGTGTAAATGTACAGTAAATTACGATTCAATTTAATTCAAGGTTTGATTTATTCAAAAGAATATTTAACTGTTATAATTTAAGGCTTCTAGTGATACGGTACATTTTGTTGAGCAAGTAAAAAAAATATGGTAAAAAAATTGGGAGTCTTGAAAATTGCCTGCTGTTAATTAAAAATCAATAATCATAATTATAATTAATAATTAATTATAACTAATTATAGCCTACTTATTATACAAAAACGCAATTCTATAGATCACCGTTGAGACACGTATAGAGGATTAAAAGCTGCTTCAAAAATAAAGCGGCTAATGAAATTCCAAGTTGTTCAGGCTTACTCGAGTATATATAAGCAATTACTTTAACAACTAGAAAGAACGTTGCTTGGGGGGCAGGGGGGGGGGGGGAGGATTCTACGCAAAAAATTAAGTCTATATAGTAAGTGGACCTCACAGACAGGTGAAATTTATTGTTTGGTATGAGTTTGTTACATAGAAAAGTTTGAATAAATGTTGCGGCAATCAGCAAGTGAAAGTAAAAAAAATCATCCCATAAAAGTGGATGGTGAAAAAATTGTGATCTCTCTAAAAAAATGGAAAATTTTGACCCCCCCTCCCTCCCACCCCCGCCCCTCTCAATAAAACTACACGACATAATTACAATAACGAATCCGTTGTAACTCCATGATAATTATAATACAAGGAGTCTTTCTAAAATTAGCAGCGAAAAAGTTTATGCAATGCCACTACATCAAATATACCAAACGACTTCTAATATAAACTGTGGTGTCAAAATATTCACTCTTTATAAAGCTAAACAAATTATTCGTATAAGCCAAGCAATTGCACCGAACAGTCGATTTGTTAATGTATTGCAATATGCTGTTTCACTGCAACTAAAACTATAATAATTACTTTTTCAATTCGAGTTGTAAGGTTATGTGATTCTATAATATTATGATTGCAGTGATTTATTGCAGTAGACCTACTGTAACACTTGATACAAACTTAATTTTGAACATTCTTTTTAAAATGTAAATGACAGCTACAACAGTATTTACCGTAAATTTTGACTTATTTGCTAATTATAAATTCTTACAATGTTTGATATGTTGTGCAAAATTGAGAAAATCATTATGAATGTAACTCATTTTTCAAAATAGCCTATAGTCCTACTCAGTATAAAATTGAACTCCTACATACTTTAATATTTAACTTTTTTAAGCTTATAGTTGTAAACTAATTTGCTTTTATATGCTTACACGCTATTTCTATGCTTTATAATAGTCCCATCCCCCGCTAGCAATAATTCATTTTGCCACAATATCATTATGTCTATCAAATTAAGTAAGTTTAAATCGAATTCTAAATTAAGTGTGAAAGTACTCCAATAGCACAACTAGAAATTAAAGAATCTCGGATAATAACTAGGCCTACACTGGTGATGACCCCATAAAATAATAATGATTTAATCGGAAGTGAAAACTTATCGAATTATGTTAGAAATTATGCGATATTAAATTTTGTACTTTTAATGTATAAAACATTTAAGTTTTTAAATATAATTTAAAAATAAACATGCTTCATTTAAAAAATAAATCTTGATGAATCTTATAGCGATCCAAATTTTAGATTTTGTGTTTTGCTAGTGATTTCACCATCACGCATAATAGCTTCTTAATTCATATAACGTGCAAGAATAAAAAGAAGACAAAGAGAGATCTCTTTGTCTTCTTTTTATTCTTGCACGATATATGAATTAAGAAGCTATTATGCGTGATGGTGAAATCACAGCAAACAAACAATAACAGTGATTTCTTTTATTTTAGGTCTATATGTTTAGTTTTATCAGGTGTCATAAACTAGTTTATATACAGGCATATAGTTTCTTCTATGATGTATAAAAATGTCTAATTTGGTTATACTGCAACACTAGCCAATTTAAGAAAATATATTCGAATGCACAGCTTTCGTACTGCGATTTTCAGTTTCGGAAAATTATCATCAATTATACATGTATATCATGTAGTCTATTATAATAGATATATCGTCAAGTATTTTACAAGAATATTTATCAAACAGTGATGCAATATATTTGTAATGTCTTTCAATGTGATTGATTACTAAATTATGCAGTTTTGTTGTATTGTAATAATTATTAATGCTGATCTAGAAATTCTGAAATGTTTGCATTGCCTTTGCTATTTTACTGTATTTCCTGTATTTAGCCCTGCTTTTATTCTAGGACATTAATGCAACGCTGCGAAATGCGGTTATGTTCTTGCATTTACTTATTTTTATTAAACAATGTGACTAGACAATTATATTATAGCGTAATATTATATTTTGTTTTTCTTTAATTTTGTACCTAATGATTATCAAATGAGTATTCAAATTGTGAACTTTAACTGAATATAATCATTATATTAGATCTTCATAAGAACAGCAGTTTATTTAATACTAACACTAAGAATATGTAATCAATCTACTACTGTTACAGTAGCCGACGTTTAATGCGACACGGTATAACAGCAGTAAATTGATTTAACATCATTTTCGTCGCCTGCCCCAAATTCGCATGATGTTTTGACGCCAACTTCCTTTAGGAAACTCATCACAATCATCATCATCACTAGGTCGTCCTCGCCTGTCAACCTCCGAACAGTCCAGAGCAGCAGTGGAGTAGGCAGACGAAGTTCTTCTCTGAGACTGATCACCATTTGACACAAATTCGTAATCTTTACCTTTGTCGCTACCAGTTCGCTTTGATGAAGAGCTAATGAGTAGATTACTCAAGGTTAGAGCATTAGACTTTCGACTTGGCCAGTTTCTCTTAGAATGATCCTTTGTGGATTCTCTTTCTGGATAATTTAAACGAGATCGCGAGATAAAAGAAGGTCTATCGCTACGAGGTATATGAGTTTCTTTTTCCTGATTTGATTGTTTCCAGTTTTCGTTGTAAAAAGAGTCGTCAAGCAGTGGAGCTAGAATGTTTCTGATACGTTCATATTGCGTATGGTCGATAATGCTGGAACTGCATGCCATTAGATGACAGGCTATCAACACTAGAATGAAACATGATATTGCAAGCTGTGCCATTTATGCTATTTCAGTGTTCAATGCAAATATATCTAGCAGTTTATAGAAATAAACTAGCTTTTATGCTTCAATTAACAAATAATTGAAAGATTCACTTTGGTTCTCTGATTGTAGATTAATGATTTTAGGCACATCTTTTGATTAGTATAAACTTTGATAGTGGTATATTTCTGGTAAATTCTTGAATAATATATTTGATTAACTTATGCGACAGTGTACCGCAGTTCAAACGTTTAGTAAAAATAGCTCAATATATAGTTCATGGAATTATTTTTCGATCGACCATGTTCAACTGAAACGTTAGACCAAAGAGTATGATAATTTCACTCTAAAAATAAAAAAAGTATGTAAGTTTACTATAATTACACTATTAACAGTTAAATAGCATTTTGCACATTAATTCACTAGTAAAATTTAATATGACAATAAAAATAGAGCCAATGACAATATAGCCTATATAATTTTAAACATGGTTTGTCGCTACAGCGATCTTATATAATAGGCATACTATGAAAACAAATCGAATTGTTTATTTGATTTTTGATGAGAACGTCTGTTATTTTAATCAAATTTCATAAAGTTACAAACAAAAGATAATTAAATAACGTTTTACAATTACATTTAATGAGGAACCTATTCACTGATAATTATTATTCAGTAATTTATTGCTCCCAACCTACTGTATAACAGTGAAAATACACAAACAAGAAAAAATTTCGGGTGAAGCTGCAGGGTATACGAACACTAATAAGTTATAAGGTAATCATATTTGTTTTATAAGCCCATAAGTCAAACCATAAAATCTACATAGGCTTCACTTCATATATTTCGCTTTCCTATTCTTAATTAGATGCGAAAAAGAAGAAACTTTGTTTAATTAAATTAAGATTGTGCATACTATAGTCATGAATTGCAAACAATGATTAGGACTAAAAGATCAATGCTTATTGACATAATTTAATGTCAATCAGTATAATAATTCTCGTCTACACATTCACTACCTCTACGTCCTATACATTGGCTTCTTCTAACCTTTGGCTCAATTACTATATAACTACAAGTTAATAATTGTAGGCTTACTTTAAAAGTTAGTTGATTAACCCTTCAATATAAAAATTGACTAAATATCGCAATGTTTCCTGTAATTACTTACCCATAATCGCCGAAAGGGGAAAAAATTGAACATTTAGTTTATATTCGAAAAATCTACAACATGATTATGGATTTACGATAAGTCTATGTTACGACATGAAAAGCTTTGTAAAATTAAACGTCTGATTATTTGAAAATACACACAAGAACGACTATTTTAAAGTGGTCTCTCTTCGAGTCAAGACAAACGCAGATGATGCAAAGAAAGGTCATATAATCTAGATTTATTTTCAACTGCAGCTGCTGCATCCGTCACACGGTGACGTTCGGGCAATGACGAATAACCGAACCGGAACAGCATTGGAAATACTCATCGTTCCGCGATTACTCGAAAACTTATAATGCCAAAATTAGAGAGGATTTACTCGAATTGCGAAAGAAGGGTTAAGATTTGACACGATTTGTAAAGATTTGAAGTTTAACGCCCATGAGAAAAGGAATAAGAAATATATATTACAGAATAGGCCTTTATGTCAATGCATCATAAGCGAAAAAAGCAAGTTAAAACCTTGGAACAGAAATAAATATAAATCTTAAAATTTTAAAATAACTAGGATATAATCATGGGCTAGATAATGTAAAACTGTTGGACACATGATTTTTGAAAGAACAGGCACGCTGTGTTATAAGCCTATAATTTTCCAGTGTAATAATTTCAGTATTTCAGTAAGTATTTTGTTATTTCAATAACATTAGTCCACTAATAGTTATTCTTCTAACTAAATCGTATAAAGATCGATGGCAGTGTACATTTATTTTTCTAGTAAATTAGCCACGGAGTAACGAAAATACTGCTTTTCTCAAACAATCGTTATCACCCCATCCCAGATAAGCCTAAATAAATAATAATCTTGATTAATCTTTTAATCTTTACGTATTCAATTTTTTGCTTCAAATCTCTAAATAAGTCAAAATAGTGGAACCTCGTTTTTCTTTAGACAACAAACAAATCCTTGCTGCTGCAAATTGTTTTATTGGTCAATTAGGCTGTTTTATATCAGCTTTTTGCTCAATATAAACACGTTGTTAGTAAAATGGATATTGACGCTCCTAATTCTGTAATGATGTCAAAAGCATTACTGACACTATTATTAAATTGATTTATATTGTAATTTATTAATATATTTCGTTTATATTCAGATTACTTCTCATAATGACGCAAGGAAACGACCTACGCACAAACCACCGTCATATTGCAGTATTGACATTACTGTCTACATTATTTTGAGTTTGGATTTATTTTAACGTTTGAGTTTGGATTTATTTTAACGACAAGCTGTTGCATTCTTTTCAGAATAATTCAGAAAGAAATTACAAGCACGATATAGGGGGAGATAGTCGAAACATTTCGTAGATCATAAGTTAAGAAAATTATGAAGATTAATGGTTTATTCTGAAAATTGAAATATTTAGTACAGCAACGCTGACTTCAATAAAAATGTATTAAGATCACTGATTTATTGCTTAATCTCAATTTCTTGATACAATGTCTAGCTCTAGACGAAAATGATTTACATAATACGAACAAAAGTTCACATTATTATGCACATGAAATTTTATTCAAATTCAATATCCTAAATATGAAACGTATCAAAAAGTCATAAAGATTTCCACATTAGACACAGTTCTTGAAAAAGTCATTACTACAGTTTATTTAAACACTGTATCAAAGAGTCTTTAATAAGTAAACGAAGATGTTCGTTGCCTTGACATATGATATGAGTTGTGCTTTGTTCTATCCGAATCAACGTGTCATCGTTCGGCTGTAATTGCATTCAAATAAATATAAATCATAATCTCACATGTTGTTGATATCATCACATTGCAAAATCAAAGTTTATCTAAGTTCTGATAACAATGAGAAGTATGATCAATATTTTCTATAATCATCAAAATCATGTAGCGCTTGTAATGTAAATATACATATCTTGATGGATGATTCATTTAATTTCTAGATAAAATCCTACAAATCAAACTATTTATTATAAAAATTGCTTAATAAATAATTGTCAATCAGTTTTACTGTCTAACAGATTGAATAAGCCGAATATTATAAAAATCTTTCACTCTGAATCTACATCTTTATTTTTTTCACTATTGCTATTACTCAATATATAGTATTTAAAAGGAAAATATATTAATGAAAAATACCTTAAAAACAACAGAAAATTACTCAAATTTTCAGAAAATATCATTTGTGTTAAATGTTCCACAACATTAGCAAGAATAAATGAATTTGCAGTAAAATCAAATAAAAATTCTGTTATAAACTTACTAGATCAACAATCACAACTCCAGATTGAGAATCACGATCATCTAACTTAGCTTCAATTCCTCTCTAAAATTTACAAATCAAAAACCATATGACACGGCAAAAGTAAAGAATTGTTTATTTAATACTGCACATGAACTATAATAGACATTTAGTAAAAATACACCAATAAATAACATTTCAATAATATTATAGTAATAATGAATGACTACTATTAATACTACAATTTATATACATTGCATGATGAAAAACGATGACTTATCAATTTTACTGCTACACCATTAGTAAGCTATCAAAATAAAATGTAACAATACTGCTACAATAAAATGTAACAAATCAATTTTACTGCCAGATTATTAGCTAGCAATTAAAATGAAATGTAAAAATTCCGCACCTATTATTCACATTTCAACAAACCTGTTTGAGATTCTTAATAAAATCATGAACGTTTAGATTCCCGTATAAATAAGTCTTCTGTAGACCCGCCTTCTTTCTACCGATCTCATCACTTTTTACAGAATCAGAAACATGCGGAAGTGCTGACTCGAGGCGATATTTATTATCTTTAGTGATAAGATTAGCAGAAATGAGAGCTAAACCAATTCCTGGCTGAATCTCAGTGGGCTGCAGAGAATCGGCTAGCTAAATAAGAATATTATATGCATTTTAATTATATGAATAAATAATGTAAATTTAATGTATATTGTATATAGAAAAGTTAATTAATATATAGATACTATAGCATATATAAATAAATAATTTTTTTTGACTGACTTTTGTAAATTTCATGTCATAAGAATGTCTGAATGAAACTTGAAATAAATTAAGCAATATTGTATAAAATAACTTAATTGAGTTATTATTATTCATTTATCTTTATACTTACTTGCAGTCGTATATTATGATTGATCTTACAACAGATAAAACAATAAAGAACTTAACAATTTAGTGAATAGAGAAAAGTAATATATACCATCGGTGTTATTTCAATTTGTTCAAATTTTCGTTTAATCGGTAGATTCAAAATGTCCGCCTTACGAAAGATGATTGTCGGAAGTTCCTATGAACCAAAAAATTCTTGCCACACAAATGAGCATCAAAAAATATTCACTAATATGCCAAAAAAGTTGCATCTAACTCTGTAAGATCATAAATTAGCAAAATGGAACAGAAAGCTAACAAATTAAGAAGTCAAAAAGAAGAAAAAGCCTTGAAAAATTGAAACATACATTAATTTACTTAATAATTTATTATTTTATATAAATTATTTTTCATATAAAAATAAAGCAAAATAGCTGCAACAAGAGTTAAAAAGTCCGATAATAAGATTTAAAACAGGAACTCAGTTATCAAGAAAATAAACTGCAACAAATCTTATGTCAATGCACAACAATTATTAAAATTACAAAGTACTTCCTTTTTCTTTTTAAACTTAATCGCAAATAAGCATTAAAAGGCTATTTATTAACTACCACGACGTAAAGTTCAATTATATTAAGAATAAATATACTACAAAATATACTTTAAAATGAGAATCACACAACAAAATAATAACATTAAAACGACTCGAATATTTCTTCTCTCATCAAAAGCAGACATATAACAAAAACAAACCGAATCTAAGATGACATCCTGTTTTTGACTGGGATTATAGATCGCCGGTGGAACGGTATACTGTTCCGGTATAACTATATGTCTGGGGTTCAATTCTCGCAGAAGTTTATTTGTCTGTACAAAACTGAGACTAGTATCTATTGGACAGTGTATAGCCTGCAAAATAAAGCAAACTCAAAAATAAAAATTAATTTAAACAATTAAATGTAATATTAATGATATTTTTTCTAATTTTCAAAATACAATAAAAGAAATAAAAGGAACCAGAAGTGTTTTATATACTTGGATTTGTCTCAATACTGGATCCAAGTTATCAAATTTATGAAACCTTGAATTGCAATACAACATTCGTGTTAAAATGAAATGAAAAACATAAAATTAAAATATTGAAAATTGAATTATTACCTTCATAGAAAGAGGTTGATATGGAGCCAAAGCGTCCAAATAGTCAAAATCTGGCTCTGAAACAGTCAGAAAATTATTCAGAAAATCAATAACTGCCACTCAAAATTTAAGATGGTACAATACTATATTTTTAATAATTATCATACCTTTAAAAGAAATCTATTAATTAATATTTCTACTCAATTCAAAAATTAATAATTGTTATATTGTTATGTTTTACTCGACTCAATTTAATTCTCTTAATTATTTTAAAGTTAAACAATCAATAGGAATAAGTTCAATAATAAGTTTTCATAATATAGCTCAATATTGCTTATAGATGGAAAACAACAAAAAATTAACAAATAGCACATATCTTCCAAAATTTCAGTTTACTATCTGAAATACTGTAATCTCATTTGCAGCTGTCAATTTATGCACCTTACTAAAGGATGCAGCAAGTTAGCAAATATTGTTCACCACTAGACTCAAACGCGAGATCTCTCAGTTCTAATCTCAATATCATTTCACTAATGAGCTTCAAGCTTAGGCAAACAATATCAAACTTAATAAAATAAATACTGGGTTGGTTATTATTTAAGTGAGAATCTGACCTGTGAATAAAATAGCATTTCTTGAAGATGATCCCCACAACTGAATGAAATGAACAATGTCACCAAAACGCAATGAACTGTGTTCAGTAAACACAACACTTGGTGTTCTCATTTCAGTGTGAACGATATCTGACAACATGACAGAAATATGAGCAAAGGCAATGAAAAATAAATATCTATTGTTAAACTGTGCGATAAATATAATTTCAATGGATTGTTCAAACAATGCAGCTCAGAATAATTGTATTTTACCTCAATCAAAATTAATAAACTTGACAGAACTATGTGTAAATACATAGAAAATTAACTAGCCAGGTGTTTCATCTCTGAATGGACATAGCGGTGTGTGTATACAACTATTCTAGATGTCATACATACAAAATTGCATTATCAGTCACTCTAATACAATATCTTTGATTCATAAAAGCCTTCGTATACTTTAAATAAATCAAATGTGGTCTATCAATTATCTTGAATTAGACAAAAATGTATCTTAACTAATTTAGAATAACTTACAGAATTGTCCATACAAATTATAAATTTTCTTCATAGAGCTTCATGCTTATAAAATAATAAAATAAATTGCATGAACAATCAAATACCTTCGAGACAGCAGTAATGACGCAAATGATTTCTTCTAACAAGCTAAAACAAAGCAAAATACTTATTCCTTCCAAAAATTATTGAGAATAAATTCTACTACCAAAAAAGACACTTCAATATACATTGCATAACTAACCCATCATAAACAACAAAACTTAACTTAATGATGATAACATAATGATACTGATGATGATGATGGTGATAATAATGATGATGGTAGTAATAATGATAATAATGATAAAGATCGTAAGTTTAACAATTACAACATGATAACCTCTGCGTGTGGAAAGGGACATTCAGGAAGATAAATCTTGGATTGCTTTACAGCCGATAACCTTAAATAAAAAAATTAAAAGTAAAAAATGTCGCTGTTTCTTAAATCTTTCCATTGTATTCTTTTAGCGCTGCGTAATATATTGTACAACATAAAATCAGTAATACTCTTATGCATAAAAATGAATTTATAAGTATAAAATACAAAGAAAAAAAGGTTATCAAACTATAAGCTTTGTTAAATGGTGCAACAAGTAGCAAAAGTCACACTGGGAATCTAAAACTCTCAATATAGATGCCGCTATACAGTAATACATGCCGCTTGGCCCAAACGTTTCTGGCATATTTTAAATATAGAAATTAAGCTACAAATTCAATTTTTAAACATCAATTACTAAAAATTCTTAAAAATATACACGCACTTATAACTTAAAATTAAGTTAATCATTACGACAAATAGAAGCTATGTAAGTAAAAAATTAGCTAAAAATTAAACAAATAAGCACAGTTTTTGAATCTAAGTCTAAAGCACTATTTAGCTTACATTACACCAAAGCATACGCACCATTCGCCATAAATATTAGAATAAGCTAGGCTACTGTCAGCAACTGGTGAAATAAAGTACATAGGCACAGCTCCTAGTCCACAGTTCTCTAAATGATTTGAGAGGCACTCAAAGAGATCATAGATGACACCAGAGGGAGCGGAAGGGACTAGAACATTGCCTCCCGACTTTAAAGTCAAAGCTAGAAAACAAATTAATAAATTTAATGTTCTGATTAAGAATAACATTTGAGATCTAGTTGCTGATTTAAATATTTAGCAAAAGGGCGCAAAATATCTCAATCGGCAAAATGGTGCAGAAAGTTAGCGGAATATTTCTCTCTAGTGGAGTAATTTCGGGGTATATACAGTAAGTTTCAAGTTTGATGACCTTTATCAATTTATCAATGAACTTTGACAATGTAGTATTTTATTTGCAATAGCTAAATGTATCTCCAGGTAAACTAAACATATCATGGATACCATATGATTTAAACAATAGAATATGAAAGAGGGGGGAAGAGCATTCAAGCAACAAAATAGCAAGAAAGAAGAAAGTTAAGTTTATGCATAAAAGATATTAAATTAATTTTATATTAATATAACTTGTACTATTTTGTATATTAATATCTTCAGCTAAATCACGCATTTATATTTTCAATCTAACCAACCCAATCAATTTTCCCGTATCACATTTTCATTATCTCAAGTAATGATGTTTTGTGAGATATAAACAGCAGTTAAATACCAATCAGAAAAGAATAAATAGTTACCGGCATTAACGCAGAATTCACCAATCATAGAGTCAGGATTAGATGTAGGAGCTTGTGTGAGAGAACAAACTATAAGGACATCGCTGCCCTTCAGTGATGTCTGATCCATGGGCTAGTCAGATATTATATTGGGTTGCATTACTGGATTAATATTATTCATTGAACAGACAAAACATACTGTTTACGAATTGAGTTAAGCAGATATATTTATGAATCGAGTAAAATTATTTGACAATATTTAAATTCAATAAACCATTGATTACAACGTATCAATGAATTCTTAATCTGTGAAGATTAATCTGTCAAATTAAAAATAAATAAATATATACAGATTGAGTCAGCAACTTAAGATATAGAAACCTATAATATGCTCTTATTCTACAGAAGACAGAAGCTACAGAGAATCTGAATTGAACGTATCACAATTACGTTGGATTACACAATAAAACGAACCTTTGGATGAGTTGTTAATGTGGAAGAACGACTCATATAAACAATCTAAAGAAAAATTAAAAAAATTAAAAACACGATAAAAACAGAACTTTATCTCAAGCAATTAGCAAATTAGCCTACAGATGATTTAGTCACCTCGTGTAATTTAATACAAAATTTAAAATTAACTTAACATAAAAATCTGCATAATAATTTACTCCTTAAAATCAGTCGTAAACATCTGATGATTACAGCAAATTATCACGTTTAAAGATGATAAATTTAATTTAAATGAAACCTTTTCATAAGCGGACTGTAGAATCCAATTGGACCCACCCAGACAGTAGCCTGAACTCACAGCAGTGACTTTCAGTGCACCGAATATATCCTGCGTAATACAGCAATATTTGATGGTCAAAAGAGAACATTTTACTAGTAGAAAATGAAACTAGATTAAACTGATAAAAAATATATGACAACTTTAAAATTTTAGGTTAATCAGCCATTTCAGTGCTATAGTATAATATCTTGTTTAGAGAAAACCTTTTATACTTATATAAAAATGTGTTAACAGATATCTGCACAGAATTAGTGATAAAATAAGAAATATAAAAGCAAAGTATGAACAAATGAAAGATCACAACACAGAGAAGCAATAAATAAGCGGATCATTTGTTTTAAATGACAAATCCAATACTTAACAAGACTCAGTCAAAATCGCAAATAATTGTGAATTTTACTGACAAATCAATGATTTATAAGAAATGATATTTGAGAAGATACCTTTGACTCATTGAATGCGAGCTTATCAATTTTACTGATACAAGACTGAACGTTATACAGATTATAACATTTCCTCCAACTCTTAGCTGACACACAGTCTCTCAGTGGTTGTGGTAAATACCTAAATAATACACTGTTTCATATATATCACAAACAATCTAAACTTAAATTGAATTAAAAAGTTCTACAAAGTTCTAAGCTTCAAATTTATTAGAATTCACAGACAGTTTAGACTTAAACCAAATGATCATCAATCTTCAATTATTTCAAGCAAAATATTCAACGAAAAAGAACTAACTGATAAATTTATTTCTACAAATGAAATAAATGTTGATTAAACTAATTTAAATCTGACTTCAGAGCTTGCGGATCTTTCCATAGTGAGGCGGATTTTGATTTTGCACCTCTTTCAATAACTCTGACCAATTCTTCCATATACAATCTGGAAGCAAATTCAAAAAGAATTCATCATCTTTTTAACATAACATAGATTAAATATAATACAGGCAAGCGATCATTTAGTAAATAATACCAAAATGACTTCCAGATTTGTCTTAGAAAGAATAAAAATTAAGCAAATTAATTTCAAAGTAATTTAATAGACAAAAGGAATGTAGATAATGTATAATATAAGATTCCATTTATAAAATATAAAATCCTTAAAGCATTTAATAGACCAAAAATAACAAAATAATAGAAATAATAACACACGCTATGCAGAAATAAATTCTAACATCGCTAATCAATACATCGATTCAATTTTTTTCTATTTTCTTAGTAAAAACGAGACTGGTCTGCCTTTATGTCTATTGTAAGAACCGAAATTAAACATTTAATCTAACACGGGCACTTAAATCAATTCAAACAAATCACGTAGTCACTCTCCTAGACATCGAACAACTAATAAACAGCTTAATTACAATAACAACAACAAAACAATAAGTTTGAACAAATAATTACGATAAAGAAGGAATATAAGAACCTTCCAATATGAAGAGTAGGCTCAGTGGCATACACAACTCCTTTGAAATCAGAAAATTCTGTGATAAAAGGCAGCGCAAGCATGCAGTGATAGTTTGATATCAGAATAATATCAACCTCAGCCATATCAATCATTCCTATCTAGAGAAAAAGAAAACTGTTTTGCTGGTCTGATTGATAAAACCTAAAGAATAGCTTAAATGTTTAGGATCTGCTAAAATGGAATGCGATATTTCACATCTTAATTACAACATGCTAAATATTATTAATGACTTTTAAAAAGTCATTAATAATAATTCTTAAAATTAAAAGTCATTAATAAAAAGTCAATTAATAAAAAGTCTTTTTATTAATTTAACTTTTAAAAAATTTACAGTAACTAAGAATAAATATTGCAACTTCAGAAAATAGAGTTTTAGTTAAAATATTCCTTAATTACATACAATTGATAAGGCTCATTACAGAAGAAATTAGAGCGCTGGATTAAAAATTAATAAGTCCCGCTTCGAATCCTGGATAGCTCACTATTTTCTCTAACTAGCTGCACCCTTTAGTAAGACGCTAAAATTGACAGCTACGTCTTCGACATCGTTCATATAATACAGTAATCCAAACGTTAAACGTAACCTTAACCTTAATTTCATTATAATGTCTTAAGTAATGATATTTAAAGTATCTAAATCACACAGAAATATGATATAAATTAATTTCTAAAACAAAGTACCTCTGGTATAGCAAATTCAGGTTCACCATTTATAAAAATTCTTCCTTCACATTCAACCAATTCCTATAAATTAAGAAAGAAATCTTTCTTTTAAGTTTAAAGCCTTTATATAATAACAATATAATTAAACTCTAACGCAAAATAATTTGTATAAATATGTCAATAACTCATTATATTTTTTATATAATACTCAATAATGTCCTATTAATTTAAAATTTATCAAATTAAAAGCTTGAAAGCTTCAACAAAAATCTAGTAATTATTTTTGTTTTCGATTTGCCAATATTTCAAAAATAAAGTAAATAAATAATAACCTGCGATAAATCTGCAGAAGCATATTCTCTCGGTTGCCATCCAGTAGTTTTTAACGTCTTCTGACTAAAATATATGCAATGTGTAATCATAAACATCAAGATCAATAAGAAAAGTTTAATGAAAAACTCATTGTCAACTTCAGAAGAATTTTAATATTATACGATTCATATGATTCAATGGTAAAAGCTTACAATTAAACAGTGGACTATTAAGATAAACCAATTTTGACCACCTCTTATAAAGTAAATATTTTTTTCATACCAATAGTAACTACTATATGTTTATACAAATAAATTTACAAAGGAATATATAACTAGACAGCAAGTATAATATATGTAACTATTATATACTAATGCAATTAAATTTATAAAGAATATATAAGCATACAGCATCTAACTTTTACGCATTAACCGCTCTCAGCAGCAAGCTAAATTGATACAACTTAACACTACTGATATCTATGTAACAGAATACTTCATCATTATCTAGTACTTAGAGAGATGGAGACAAACCAGTTGACAAGAGGTAGAGGCAGAAAATGCATAAGAGTTGACATGTCTAATCCACAATCTAACATAACAGTTGTACCTTTGAACTTGAGAACAAAGCATGGCTGATTTGGCCGTCCAGAAAGGCAGTACTACAAAAAACAAAAAGAATTAAAACACTGATTCTAATCATTTATCACTGATTTATTTATTGTTCGAAACTTTATAAACTCGTATAACTGGTTCAATACTACAACATATCCGATTAAAAATTATAGCGTGAAAATAAATTAGTTAATATAAATACACCGATTGTACGTATTTGACAAAGTAGCAGTTAGGATTAATACTACAATATTCACAAATTCTTTTTTGACATGATGCACTTTTTATTGGTTTTTAAATAAAACATATAACCAAGTAGTAAAGCTAATAATTTTTAACAATACATTTACAAGTTTTGACTTTTTTTAATCAGCAAGTGGAACAAAAAAGTTACCATTATTTAACAAGAGATAATATTTATGCAAATAATATGTTTGCATAAGAAACATCTAATTTAATAAGTGTAAAAAATATCCGAAATGATTACAGTGACACAATAAAGAAAACACTAATTACCAATTTCATTCTTGAATGTAAATTGCCTCTATTAAATCTAAATCTATTAAATTATACTAAATTGTATAATTTAATTACGCAATTAATTAGATAATTAATAGAATATTAAAATTAATTTGAAATTGTTATTTTCTGAACGATAATCGATCACTTTATATCGATTCTTATTTTTAACTTCTTGCGATTATCGATTATCGCTCAGAAAATAATTAAAATGTAAGTAGAATAATATTAAATTAATTTAATTATTAAATGATAAAATTTAGTTTAATTTATTAAAAGTTTAATAATTATGAATTCACTATGTTTTATGAGTTGGGAAATTATATTTAATGATAGTGTTTTGCCATGCAAATACATATTTTAGGCTTTCAATAATAATACTTTTTGTTGTGTTAACTTGTATAAAAGTAGTAATATTTTATATTGTAGACTTGTAGACCAAAAATATGGCAATAATGTCCTGTTATCCATCTCCTGGTCAGTTTCAGGGCTGCAGAAAGGGCATATTTAATCTCAAAAGTTGGGATTTACCTAATCAATCGAATGATTCGACTTTTCAATCAGGGGGTAATTTCTGTTTTTGTTTTCCATAATTACTGTTTTTATGTTTTAAACTATTTAAATAATAATTATCATTGACAGTAGAACACATTATAGTATTAACAATTTGTATAAGAGCTTAGTTCATCCACATTTGGGGTACTGTGTGCAAGCATGGAACCCAGATTTAAAAAGAGATATAAATCTCATCGAAAGAGTGCAACAGAAAGCAACAAACATTGTATGGGGTTTTAATAAATTTTCATTTAAGAAAGGACTTCAGAAAATAGAAATAACGACATTAGAAACTTTAACATTGGATTGTTATTCTTGCGCAGCTGATAAAATCCTGGATCAGAAAAATGTAATTAAAAACAATCCTACTTCCGTATCGAGTCAAAGCGTTAACTATATCAAAGAGACTGCCAGCGTTGCTCCTTTTGGTCGCGTCGCTACAAATATCCCTCAGCCCATGGTAACCCATCCCACTGCTCGCCTGAATCAGCTACCATCCGGTGGAGACAACCAGTCGGTAAAACTGATGGTAAAGTATTCTTTTAAAGCGAACCCGAACAGTCCTCTCGGTGTGGAACTGAACATGAAGCAAGGCGATGTTGTGAAGAAGATCTGCGTACACTCTGATCAGCCTTTGTGGTGGTTGGTGGAGAATATGGATGGATCGCAAGGTTATGTTCCAGCTGATTACGTCATGGTCAGTTAGTCTTATTTCTAATCTATAATCTTGTAAGTTATAATATATAATCTTAGTTGTTTTTTGAAGGACAATGTAGTTTAGTTTCAGGAAGGATCATACTTAGTACAAAGTAGTGAGGACAAAAAATCAACTGATAGATGCGTGTGTGATCTTTTTCGATTGTTGAATGTATCATTCATTTTATCTTCTTTTTGATATTTATTCTTTTGAGTTTAGGCTAAATTTCTTTAGATGGACTTTTTTAAAGTTTTATAATGATTGTAGGTAATTGAAGAGAAGGTGACAGCATTGCCTTGGCTGCAGAACAAAACTGTTGTGGATCTTCCACCAGTTTCTACTGAACGTTAGTTTGATTTAAAGATTCTGAATTTTTAATGATTCCTTACAAACCAGTAGGAATATCTAGACAAATCTTTTCATTTTATAATAAATAATTTTATTCTTCTTTATATTTCATATTTAGATTATATCATTTATATATCTTTTATATCGTTTAAAATGATTGATAGTTTTGTTTGTTTAGAACTGATTTGTTGTATACAGCTTTTGTGTAACATATTATTTTATATATTTTCAGCGTATAAGCCTTATACATCGGCTTACAGTAAAGAGCCGAGTAGTGCTGATGTTCCTTCAGCCTCTAAGTGGTATTGTTCTGTTTGCGCGAAAGCATTCAATGGACCTCAGCCGTATAACGCGCACATGAGCAGTCGTGCGCATAAAGATGAAGTGGCCGCACAGTCTTAAATTGCCCAGCTTTTACCTTTTTGATGAACAGTTTTTGCCTTTATTTAAATGGATAGTTAAATGGATAGCTAATCAAAGTTTAATTTCAGCATTTTATGTATGAATCTGTTTTCCTGAGATTTGTGAAGACATTTTGTAAGTTGTTAATTAAGTGTAGATTTTGCATTTATATCAAAACTTGTTGTGTTAATTAGTTAAGTTTTGCTTAGTGTTAGTAGTCTTGAAACAATTGGTGCTCTTGTGTTTTGAACTTATTAATAATAATTATTAACAAGTTAATACTTTAACTTGCTAATGTAGTTATAATGTGTATTAATTTGTTCATTTTCTGATAAAATTCTTATTGGAGGATGGGAGCTACAATTTTTTTATCACATTTTTAGTTTAAAACAAAAATAATAGCTCTTCTGCTCTTGGATTGCTGCATAATATTTTATTTGTGTTTTTTTTAATTATTGAGCCCATTCCCAGTAAAACATTTGAATCTCGGATAAGCTTAATCATATCTTCAGTTTTTGTTAATATGTCATTCTTTCATGTTGTGTGAATGTCATCAGTTTATTTAAGTTCTTATTATTAAAAAAATTGTAAACTATAAAAAAACTGTGTTTTTTGTTATTGGTGATTAAATTCTCAATTTTTAAAAATTATTTATTCTGATGTATGAAAGAATATGTTAGGGTAAGTTTTATACGCGATACATTATATTATAAATACAATGTATTGACATAATAATTGTAGTATATTAATTTAATGATAGGCATAATTATCCCACACTGTCAGAAGTCATGAAACTAAATCTATAATACTAGATTATATAATAATGTTATAATATAATTATACTGCATTTTCTTGACAATGTTCATTAAATCGTAAATTGAAAGCACATCAGAATTTTTTTTAAATTTTCTTGTACTTTTCCACGAGTTTCATTTTTTACTGAATTATTCGTCCATACTTCTTATCACTGAAGATTTCAATGCATCCACTTACAAGCATAGACCTACGAGTAGTTATTATTACATGAAATTAATTTCAGATTTAATTTTAATTTAAGCAAATCTAAGTTGTTTTATATGTTTAAATGATTGAAACAAATGACTGAAATTTTAGCCAAGCACTCAGTTTTCTGACTTACGCGCAGTGGTGTACCTAAAGTCAAAATGCAACCCGGGCAGCTGCCCAAGCTGTAGCGTAGCGCCATTGAGCAATATGCTCCAGGGCGCGCGCCAAGGCTTTAGGGGCACGGGCGACCATGGCATTTGCCTAAGGCCTCGCGGTTTTAGGGGCCTCGCGGGAGACCAAATAAACAATTTACAAACATATAATTACTGCGAATGAATCTTTCAAAGCATGAAGAATTATTTTCAGAAATATAACTTTTACTAGAATGAAAAGTGAAAAATCATCGAGGATTTTTTCCCCCCGTTTTTCTATAGCACTGCGAAATTTGATCACTTCCCCGGTTTCAGTGGCAAGTGCTGAAAAATATTTTTTAAGTAGAATCTTATAAAAACATATTTAATTTCAAAAATTAGTCAAGATCGCTTAAGATGGGTTAGCATACTAATTGCCATTAAACACGAACGCGATGATTGAACTATTCTGATTTAGGGGCTAATTAACGATTTTTCCTCGATGAAAGCCGGAATGTAACTAACTTACCGTAACTAAAATATTTTTTAGTTTCCCTTACATTCGCTATAAAAATGGAGCCGCTCACGCGTAGCTAATAAATCTGTAACTAAATATAATTTATGTTTCATTTCTACTCGCTATAAAAACAGCGCCAGTCGACGCGCAGCGAATAAATCTGTAACTAATATACACATGCTAAAGCATTCACTGATCAATAAATAAGTTACTTAAGAATTGTGAATTAATTAAATAATTAATTTCTCACCGTCCGTCAACTCTTTATCAACTTTGCCTCAAAATTAAATTTTTAATGGTTGATAAGAAATTAAAAAACTGCTTAACTTAATTTGTCTAAAACGTAAATTTATTTTCAATCAGCTATAAAAGCTGTTTATTTTGGTAAATAATGCTTACTGTCAAGATTTCTGCAACCCGGGCAGAAGGAAATGCAACCCGGGCATTGCCCGTAATTGCCGGGGTGTGGTTACGCCACTGTTTACGCGAAACGTGACTTAAATAAAGATTTATTTTGAGATGACAATCTCGTCAGTATCAGTGAACGTCAAAACGTCATGCGTAGTGATGCTGTAACAAACCGGTGATGATTTAGACATAACTGCAGGGGTTCCGCAATAACAGAAATATAAAACTTCATTTTAATTCTTAAATTTCATTATGATAATTTGCAATCATTGAGTCATTAATTACACCTTTATGTTACAAATGGAGTAAGATGTATTCTACCTTTAACTAAAACTGTTGATCCTAATAAGATCATTTAACAACATCTAATAAAGCGTAATATGATTAATTGTAGGAATATCTTGTGAAACTGTTTTCAGAATTTTACTCATGATTCTGATCTCTCATATCAACAGTCACTTGTCTTAACAAATCTACATTTTATTCCTACATGTAGGAATAAAAATGTAATGTTCGATTTTAAGCTGTATATTATATATGTAGATATATAATATACAGCTTAAAATCGAACATTACATTTTTCGTGCAAGAAACTAATTGTAACTGAGTTTATTGTTCAATTTTAACTAGTGCTGATAAAACGAGTTTGCGATTTAATAAAGTATTGATTTGACATGACAGGCGGGGGTGGGGTGGTGGGGGCGGGGGGATGCCTCTATTTCATTTCAGTCTGTCATTAATGAACTAATATCAATGGCTTTTTTTAGTAAAAAAACTGAATAAGCTGAGATCTTCTTATGATAAGTCGGACATCAATGCATCATATTTTTAACGAATAAAAAGCTTCAAATCAAAGAACTATGATGCATAGACGTCATTTCGGTTTTATCAGGGGGAGGAGGGAGAAATTTTCTTCAAAATTGGGAAATGACCTTTTTTAGTTAGGCATATCGTGCTTATCATCATCACGCTATTAGTAATATCTGAACCTTCATGTGAAAAATAATTGAGAATTAAGTGAACATCTGCAAAAAATTGCAGAATTAAATGATTCAATTTAGAAAGTCTAGACAGCGGACTCCATAATCTATAAATCGACAATTTAGTTTGAGGGCTATTGTAAACGATATATTATAAGGATTTTTAAGTTATTATACGTTGAATTTGCTATATATTGTCACACGTATTATTGATTCGAATGTATTACGGTATACTAATAACAATTCCTATAGCTACTTGCGAAATAATGTGATCAAAACTCCCGCATCCGTAAAAAATTGAAATTGTAATTAACAAGAATTTAATTACAAATGTATGCAAAAAGTAATATTTTTTTATCTATTTAACGTTTCAGTGAGATGTGGGACTATGCGTCATACCCCCTTAAGAATCTGCAAGGTCTCGGGGAAAGGTCGATCCCCCGGGACCCTTCCCACTTGCCTGCAAAAGCTCACAAATACTGCAACTCTAATAATCGATAACTCAAACTACAATAACTGAAAGCTATGTTGTTTGACAGAGTCTGATTATAAGAGTATTTGAAATAATCTCCCGTCACCAACGCGATAATATATAGAGAAATCGACTGCGAAATGTCTCTTGTATAAATTCATTCAATTGTTGTCGCCAGTTTGACGGCAAGCCCGATATAAAAACTGTATTATTTCATAGAAAAACTATTTCAAGCTAGCGACAAATCAGCAGTGATCGATACTAAATGCGTGTGATTGCAAGTAGGCCTGTGAGATTGAAAGATTCAGGAGGGGGATGAAGTGGGTAGGAGGGTGAATGAGCAATTTTGCAAGTTTAATTTGTTTGATTTCTATAACCTTACAATATTTGATTTTTACAAGCTAATAAATTTACCTCTTTTTATTGGATATACGATTTCACAAGAGTGGACTCGAAAAATCGCAGATCTCACATTTGTACTTCTCGTTAATTTTTATATATTGTATTGCATGTATTGACAAAGCGTATTTCTAACAGAAATATTTTTATTTCGGTGTTTTATAAAAATCGAATAATAAAATACATTAATTATTACAATGTAACATCTATTGTAGCATTGTGACACGCGTTAAGCTGTGTAATTTTGAAATAGGCCTAGTCATTTAAATCGTAAATCTGCTTCTAAAATTCTTAAAAAAGTCTAAAATCATTGTAAATTAATGACATTAAACTCAAACAACTGAAAATAATAACATCTATATGAAAACAATTACATCCCTTACTCTGAATTAGCACAAAAATACAACACATAGCAAATCAATAACTAGTTTCGACGGCAATCGACGAGATTGCTTCTCGATATCGATCTCGATACCGCTCGTAAATTGACAAAGCATTCGAAAATCGGATACGGATCCGATTTCGTCCGACGCTTGTTGATTCCTGTGCGTTGAGTTTATTGCGTGGTTTTCGTTGCGGGTCTTGACGTTTACATTATACGGAGTCGTTCGTCAACAAGAGATCTGGAAAAGTTGGTAGCTGAAGCCTGTGGGATGTATGGGATGTGATTGAGAATGGACGTGATAATAGATTTGTCGTGAATAAAATTGCTAGAATTATTGTTAATAACAGTGGGATATTCTAAAACAACATCGCTTACTAAAAAAAACAGTTGGAGCCTAATTGTGACTTTTTTTAAGTTTTTCGTCAAAGTTTTCGAAAGTGTGAATTAATGGTCTAAATTTAACTATAATCTAGGACTTTAACTGGAATATATTAATGTTAGTGAAATTCGATAATACATTATATTAATAAGTAGGCTAAGTTTAGTCTTTGAAATTATAACTTAAGCGGTATACGCACATTTGTTTTTTTTCAAATCTGTTCTAGAATTATTATTAAGAATGTCATTGCATTTAGACTACTCTAAAATCGAGCAATAATAAAAGTTAAATTATGAATAAACAGAACCTATGTTTATATACATGACTTGAAAGAATATAGTTATAAACTGACTAGACATTAAATAATCTTACAAATCAGTATCAAACTGACGAGTAAACATGAATTCAGTTTCAGCTGTTTTTGTGTTGAGTAATCTGTTAGCAATCAGCGTAGAGTCTAGCTACTCCCGTGTGTACCCCGCCCAGAAATATATCGTTGGAGATGATATAAGTGTACAGGACACCACCGAGCGTTCAACCCCTCACAAACAAGATCCCAGCATTTTCAGAACAATGACAAAGCCTACGTCACGATTGAACGATTCTCGCCGAATTGTCCGCATGACGTCAGATATTAACCCCCCGTCGCCTATTAGGGATAGGACGCGGAATACCGCGGATGCCGGATCGAATCCTGGGATGGATCGAGCTCTCTCAATGCTGTTGGATGTTTCTAGAAATCTGGCCGGGCTGAGGGATATTACGCAGAATTTGAAAGTGCAAGGTCATATGATTTATAGAATGCTTAAAAGGATGGAGAGTAGATCAGGGGATGTGGGACATAGAAGTCATTATTCGCAGTCACTGATGTCATCGTCAGAGCAAAGAGGACCTCGTCAACTTCCAAGCTCTATGTTATCGTTCAGAGGTTATTAAGAGTGTATACGTATCAGTAATATAATGTTATTACTAATTAATTGTTAAAATATTATCGATTATGGATGTTTTTCGCAGTTTTCACTTTTCTTACTTTCTGTATTTGTGTAACTGATAATATTGTCATCTGCTTCTTTTTCCTAATCGTTGCTTATTGATTTTCATATGCTTTAAAGATTTATTTTGTTCTAGTTCTAAAACAAATTATGCAATTAGATATGAAAACATTTTAATAAAAAAAATTCAAGGGTTTATTATCTTCCTCAATCACCTTTCTGGAAGATATAGGCCTACTACATGTAATCGTGTTTCCCGATAATTAGTAATTAAATAAAAATTTAAATGACTCATTAGCTTGTTTACATTTTTTACAGAATTGGTTAAAATGTACTGACTTTAAGTTAAAATTATTATTATTTTTAATTTTCTGCTTTAGCCTTTAAGATATTATTACAAGCAATTCATTTTCAAATATCCAAAAGCTTCTTTATCAAATCAACATCAACAACATCGATTATGGAATCAAGAACCTTAATTGCTAAATATGCAGTAAGTGATTCAAATCTTGCACTCAAATTAGCTCCAAAGCGATCGACCGAGGTAACTTAGCCAACCTAACTCGGCTGTTTGCATTCGGGTTCAAAATTGAGTGAAACCTCGCCGAGTAATAATATTATTTATACAATAATTCCTTGAAATGACAAGCGTTTTTAATATCGAAAATCGAGTCCTACGAGGCTCGTAAGAAAAGCTTTATCGAGTAGAAAATTATCTCTCTTGTTTCATCTACTTGTCGTAAATCATAGCGAGATTATCCGGCGCAAAGCTTTTTGAGAGTCGATACCGACAACGGACTCGAGAAATGACGGAGACTTAACTATTCTAGAAGGAAAGCGAACGATCGATTTGCAGAAGAAAAACTGGACACTGGGATAATGGATTGAATACAATGTAATCTTACACGACGAGTTTTATTGGATAAATAATTTTTGGTATAGTTCGCTTTGAAACGCGTAGTAGAACTTTGTATAATGTTTTAGTACTTGTATCGGTATGATTTTATTAAAGTTAAGATTGTCATTATACGGGAAGATCTTAATGTAACTGTTATTTTTATTTAACCTAGATAATAGTCATCTTAGCATGAAACTTAATGAAAATAAACAATAATGCGAACAGAATCTAAGCTTAGACATCTTAGAACAATATTAGTGATTTAACAATTCTCTAGACTTTCTTTTTGACGTTTTCATATTTTTACAGTAGATGCGCGCATTTATTAATAATACAGGCTACAGTGTGTTTATGTTTCATGTTTTAGTATGTGTGTTGCGTTGTGAGAATTTTTTTTATTAAATGCAGATTATCAGCGTGGCGCAATCATAAGTTCGTATTTGAGTCCCAAATGGTTAATCTTTCTCCAACTTGTGGCCTTAGTAAATTGCTTAATTAAAGTACTAAGTTACATAAATTGACTTCACAAAACTAACCTATCTGACTTAAATTGATAATATTTCATTGAAATAGGCTATAAAATTATATTTCTATTTTTAGCGGGATCAATAAATGCGGATTTAGTTGGGGACGAACCCAGTACCTCAAGTAAGTGTACGAGAGGTTATACGTACAGTTCATCGACTCATAGTTGCTACGCGTTGAACGCAGACAGAGTGACGTGGAGAGTGGCAAGAGAACAGTGTAGGGCTCAATCAGCTGAACTTGTTAGGGTTGATTCAGTTCAAGAACAACGCTACATCATTGATCTCGTCAGGTCAAATAAAGGCAAGAAATGCGTTTAAGTTATATTGTTAAGTTAAAAGTTAAGGTTACGTTTTACGTCTGGATTACGGTATTAACGATGTCGAAGACGTAGCTGTCAATTTAAGCACCTTACTAAAGGGTGCAGCTCGTTTGAGAAATAGTGAGTTAACTGGGATTCGAACTTATGTGTTTCGAATCCAACGCTCTAACCACTTCTCTAACGGCCCTTGTTGTAAATAATTTTATCATAAAAATAATAACAGTAAAAATTGTAGAGTTATTGTTAATGCAAAACTACAATTGTATGACTAATAGTAAATTGGTATGATGATTATTGCGTGAAAATAAATCCTTATTTATTGTCACTTATACTCTAGTTATTAAGAGAACAGCAACACAAATTGCTATCAAGACAGATAAAAGATTTTTTATAAATTAACGTGGAAAAGGCTTTAGTTTTGCTATGTCTATATCATTACACAGCATATAAAACATAAGCTATATAATTTAATTATATCAACATATAGCTAGGCTATATCATTTAATACTGTTGTTTTAGACACGCAGCATTGCGATATATGGATTGGTCTGACTCGACAATTCACTTCATCCGTAAGACATTCCTTTAAGAATAACGACTGGCATTGGGTGGATGATAGCAAACCTGCAGAATTTACCAACTGGAACATCGGAGAGCCAAATAATGCGAATGGAAATGAGCACTGCGCTCAAATGTTATGGGTTTTCAATTGGAAATGGAATGACGCTTCTTGCCACCAGGCTACTAAAGGATGTTTTGTGTGCGAGATGTCTCCAGAGATGTAGAATGAAGGAAAGTTGCTGATTAAGAAATTATGTGTGAAGATTATGCTAGATTAGTGTCATGTTTTATTGTGTATATATTTAGTAACGGTTTTTTTATTTGAACATGATAAGCGGTATAAGAAATATATAAAATAATTTAGCTTATATTCGTTGTTTGTTGACTTTGCTAGATATTTTAACAAGTTGAATAAGTCTTGTTATTGTGCTTAGAAAACACGTTTCATGCCTTTATTTTATGTAATCAATTTATACTGGCCTATAAGTCAAACTTGCCGAATCCTAACATTTTAAATTTACCTTATGTTTATATGTAGGTTAATTATTAGTTCTGCAGTGAACTGGAAATCTTTTTTGGATTAAAAAACAAGCAGTTTAATAAGAAGAATGATAATATTTATAATCTTTATTTTGTTTACTGTATTATAAATGTTTAAAATAAATTTATTATTTATTATATCCAGCATTGATTGTCATCTCTAAACATTTTAACAAGTGGAATAAATCTTGTTTTTTGTGCTTAAATATTATTAGTAAGTCTGTGTGCTAACAATAATATTTTGATTGTTAATTATATTGCTAAACAACATTTTTAGTTGGCATATTGTTTTATTCAATATTTATTGTAGAATAGAGATTAGCTTGTTAACATGTAAACTGTACAGTTTTTGTATGGTTTTGTTCAATGGTATTCATTTATATAGAATGTTTAATTGACAGTTCTAGATATTTACATTGTAATTTGACATATTTTATATTCAAGGAAAATGAAGGAATCTAAGAATATAACTCAACAAAAAAATACTACTGTGCAATTATACTCCAGAACTGCAGAGTTTCAAAATGCTATAAAGTTAATAGTAATTATTGTTATGAAGCTTGTTAGAATGCAAAAACTTGAAAATAAATTGTAAATTAATATAAATAAATATTACTTGATGGTTCTGTGTTATCTATTATGTATAATTGTTGACTGAGCATATTTACTGAATTAATTACTTAGTATACAAAGTATATTTAATCTTAACGCATGCCATGAACTCAAAGATGAAGTTATATGCTAGATAAAATAAGAAATAAGCAAGTGTTAGTGAACAAAATAAATGAACGTAAATATAAGAAAACGACTGAGGTCACAAATATTTTAAAAGTAGCCACAACAGGAAAATGACTATTTGCTGATTAAAGATCAATGTTTTGAATATTTCGGATAATCTTTGTAATCTCAGTACTATGCTGCAGTTTTCCTGCATTAATTATCAATGGCCGCATCGATTGTGAACAGACTTCAAAGTTAAAGAAAATCAAACATATATAAATTAAAATATCCAAATTTGGTATACTTTTAAAATTTATTTGATTTCTATAACAACATTTGAAGAAATAAAAACCAAAAACAATATTTTCTTGCGTTTCTTTTAATATTTTAATATTTATTTGTGGTGCTAACGACATATAGCAAAAATAGCTGTTTAGAGATTTGAAACTTTGTGCAATAAAGCAAAGAAACCAGTCAAAGCAGATAAATAATTGAATAATATAGATTTATTTACGCACCAGTTTGTATTATTACCCGGAATAGCTTAGAAGCGAATTGATTGATTATAAATTGCAATATAAAAACGTGATCAGATTCAATGTCATATGTCTTAAGATCTTTAAAAAGGACTCCTCTCCGCGTTATTTTACCCAAAACCAATATAAAATAAACAAACAATTAATATTATAATATTATAATATTTTAATTAAATTGATTCATGGTTATATGAATTATTTTAATTGTCGCTTGTAAACTTGTAATTAATTATTAGAATAATTATTGGCTGTTAAGAATTATTTGCAGGGCCGGCCCTAGTCAAAATGACTCCCTAGGCAAAATATACATTTTGGCGCTCTCTGAGATTCTGCCCCCACTCCACCCGTCACAATGCAATGATGATACAGCCAGAGCCTTACGGTGACTAAATTAATAATAATTATTATTTTAATTAGCAGACTAAGCCCTTCCTAATTCCTTGAATTGTAAAAACGTTTCAAATTATGGAGAATTTTTTTAAAATATTACTGAAGTATTCAGAAATACTAATTTTTCTAGCCTTTCTAAAACCAGCAATATGCTAGCTGTAGCAAACGCTTCATCTCTTTTAGAAGTCTCTTTTTAAACATACAAAAATACTTTAATAAATACTAAGTGGTGTAGCAATATGTTGTGTAGGTTATGCAATGCACAAGGGCCCCGGTGGTGAGGGGGCTCTTGTGCATTGAAATTTCGTAATTTGTGGATTCTTCTTTGTAAGTTAATTAATATTTAGTTATGGGTATGAAATGTGAAAATATCAAAAAAGTGCCTAGCGTTTTTTAAAATCGAAGGATTATGGGTCAAGGGTCCAACGGGCCCACCACCGAAGCTTTGCATACGGGCCCCAAAATACCTTGCTACGCCACTGCAACTACTTCTCTTGCTTTGCTACTTGCAAAAATTACTTATAACAATATCCCCAGTAATCTTATGTTTGGGTAACATCTTTTTCAATAGAGAGCATAGCTAGAGCTGTAAGTCTCTCCTGTGTCATCGAGGCTAACAGACGAGTTTTTATTAGCTTCAACTTTGAAAAACTCGTCATCATATTCCCTCGAATCATATTCCCAATTTGCCAGTTGCCACACTGACTAGAATAGTTAACAGAATTTGAATTGCAATAAGTGTTTGGTAGGCTAAAAGTTTCAAGCAACGAATTGATTTAAAAAATGGAGAAACTTGTAAAGGCTTAAAATAAAAAATTTACGATGGTTGCAACTTATTTACTTGGTAAGCTACAATGAAATAGAACAATAGTAATTATTAAACTTATTCCTTCAATTATTCTAAAAGCTGCAAATGAATAATAATTGTATTTTTTGGTCAAAATAGCGCCCCCTAGATTGTGCGCCCCAGGTAACTGCCTGCTTTGCCTGTGCCTAAGGCTGGTCCTGAACTCAGCCTTTGTTTTGTGAATGGTAAGAAGCACAGCAGAGAAGTGTCATCCATTCATAGCTTCATTAGAGTTTGTCTGTTGAATCTATTCAGATCAATTCTGTTGAATCTATTCAGACTAATTCAGTTCACTTTTTGAGAGCTGTTTTGCTTTTGCTTTTGTTTTGTTTATTTAGGTCTGCGTCCTGGAAGATCTCTCAGTTTTACTGAGAGGTAGAGCGAGTCCCAGTCGATTCGTACAGTTCAGAATATAACATAGCTTGTCATAATATTATTGTCCACTGCAAAGCTGTCGCTTCGGAATTTATCCAGTTTTTTAAATACTTGCGATATTATACATTAGCAACAAAATTAAATTAAAACTATTTTCAAATATGAATAACTCTACACCGGGATAAACAAAACTTTGCAATGAACCTAATATCTTTCCATTAAAGTGATGACTAAACTAGAGTCTTTTTTCCTATTTCTCATTTGTTAAGATTTGTATTGTGTTGCTCTTGTGAAATAAATAAATAAAAATTAAATAATTCACTTATAAATAATAATATTTGTAAACGTAAAATAATTTTATTACTTGCAAAATAATATAAATTATCTTATAATATTGAGTCGTGTATTTAGAAAAATAAAATATTGTAATAAAACATAAATTTGAATGTTGCAATCTTTTATAATTTATTATGTTGATAGAATACGCTATGAATTTAATAAAGACTACAAAGTATTAGCCCTATTAAATATTTGTTGTAATGGTAATAGTATCTTGTAACAGTAGGCTTATATTTTATTTGCTAATGATAGCGTTTTGACAACGGTTTTAATTTCTGAAATAATTATTATTATATTTGTGAAAACCAACTTTACACAGTTTTCATACGTAATAATGACATGCCTGGAATTATATGCATTATTTTAAAATAAAATACTCTAAAGTATATATTAGTTATTTTTGTATCTAATTTATACACCAACAGTCATAGCCAAGCGATTGAATCCAAATTTATGTTACTAATACATCTCGTCCTAATACCAGTGAAAACTTTGCAAAATTAAAATTTCATTAACACATATATTGTAAGGAAATGTATTTTTATTTGTCTATTTTATTTAGCTACAAATATATACAATTTTTCTTATAAATAACTTTTTAAACATAAGAGAACTTAAAAATTACAATAATATCAAAAGTTTACTAATTTAAGTTTGACATTTGTATTAACTGCGGTAGAGAATAGAGAATTTCTATCTTAATGATCTTGTAATGAAGATTATCACATAATATTATATTAATTGATCTAACTATAAACTTGTTTTTACGTCAACGTTTAATTAACATGGACACTTATTAACATGTTCGCTTATTAATGACATTATTAAAGTTTTCTTTGCTCGGAATTACTACCGAATTAAATATCTAAATATCCCGATGTTCCGTATTCAAGAAATGTTTGGACTAGGACTACCGTATCCACTGGACTGATCATCCGCCGCAAGATGACGCTCCCTTCCTTCATGGCTTTCATTCTCGTCGTGAGATTTATGCGAAGGAATCTTATCATTTCTTACTGAACACATTTTCTGAGAGTAATCGTATTCGCATAAGATTTTGTTATCCAGTAAATAGTATCTGTCACCAATACAAAACCTACAACAACAATATAAAAATAAAACCTATTCAATAGCATGACTATGATTGAATATATAATGTATTCAGCATATATAATAATAACTTTATTCTGTTTTAAATCAATTTGTTAGTAACATAAGTAGAAACAGTAATCATTCCGTAATAACATAAATAATGCATTTAGCTATAAATTTAGTTCCATTTTTAACCGTAACGGTTTCCAATTTAAAATCAAATGTTCATTTTAAGAAAAGCATATTTTTATATTTTGAGTTTGTAATATTATAATATTACTATTGCGTTGTTCGGTTTCTTTTAAGTAATCAATACAAATGTCTTATTGTTATAGCAGTGCGACTTTCGGTAACGTCAGTTTTAATAGCGGGTTAATCGTAGTGCACCTTTTCATTGCGTTGACTTTTCACAGTGTGTTTAATCATTTGCATATAAATAGTTATCAACAAATTGCAGGAATAAATATAATCTTATACAATTGTCAAATAAATAACAGTTTTTACAAATAAAATTATTCGTGAAATCACTTAGGCCTTATTTGTAATTATGCATCGAGTTAAGCAGTAATTAAATCTTTATGATTTATATTTGTTTTCTTTTAACAAAATTTGCGAGTTTAATCTATAGCTTAATTTATAGAGAAAAATTGACTGCAAATAACAAAATGACAAGAAATATTTTTTCTTTTATTTATTTCGTCAATGGCTAATTGTCTTTTCTCAAACGAATAACAGAAAATATTGGGGGATTTTCTCATTAAACTTCCAAACTTGATAAATAAATATATAAACATATTTTTGTTTTTATATTTTTATTTTTTTTGCAACGT
>JAQIXG010000345.1:0-35280 GCA_034700105.1 Oconnorella tubifera
ATTAGACCAGACCAGAACAATTTAATTATAAAGCCAAAAGATTTCGAAACTCTAGTGACTATTTCATTGCTTAAATCATATTAATAAAAATAATAATACAGATACACGTTACGTCGTAGAAAGTAAATATACATTATATAAAAATTATTTAGAAATTCGTATAATAATATGATAAAGAATGACAGATTTTACATGCCATACATAATAATTTTTGTTCTATTAAAATTGCCTCTTCTGATTTCTAACTTGAAGTAAAATAAATTAAATACATGTAAATCTTTCGAAAACTTAAATACTTTCATGTAATATTCTGACATATTATTCTAATAAGAACTCTTACTCTTTTTTAATGATTAAAATAATGACTACATTATTAAACTACAGTCTGCCATAGATCTTTTGTAAAAGCAATAAAAAATGACGACCATGACTGAAATTAACTTTACAAAATTTAATTCATTCTATTATTGAATGACAATTTCATTAACTTGTCGCTATTCTAATTTCATGTTTGCGCTAGAAAGAATGACTTGCATGTCTGAGAAAATTTGAATAATTACTGCGTTAGATTCTACCTGAGGAACAAACAATTTTAAGTTCTTGTATATTATACACTAGTGTTTTAGATCAGCATAACGTAGCATAGCGAGACTTGCTCTACTAAAACGCAGGATTAAACCTATAGTTACCTTAACTACGATCATTTAATTTGTATACGACTGACTGCATCTAGTAATTACTAACATTGAATAAGAAGTACTTCACTATCATATCTTTTTCGCCAATTGTTTGAAGCCGAGGATAAAAGCGAAGTTTATACCCCGATTAAATTCGATTTCTTTATTGACTCGGATGTCTTTTTTAATTTAACGCCATATATGGCAGTGGCAATTAATCCAATCTTTAGCTTATGATAGATCATCTGCATATTTTATCCTTACGATTAAAATCAATAAGTTTCAATCGTTAGATAAACATTGCGAATCCGTAGGAGCTTATTATAGAAAGCGATTATGAAAGACTGTTTGAGTTCAATAAAAAATTAAGTATTATCGATATACTAGCATCTTTGATTTGAAATTGGCTGTTGGACACGCTTTCGATACGAGCTGCTGATTGGTTAAATGCATCCGGCTGTCATGCTGTTGAAATTACCAATGGGGATGGGAGGGGGGGAGGAAGGGGCATAATTTTGCGCGTTTTTTATCGAAGATATCTACTTGAGAATATCTCGAAAAAATCTTTAAATAATTTATATCAATCATATCGTATATGATTCATGATAAATACAATCTGTTTTTTGATTGTGTTCAAAAGATTTCAATTTACAAAAAACGATTAGTGTTGCATAAAGGCGAATAAATTTACTTGATTTTTTATATGTTTTTCAATTAATTAAGACACTGTGATATTACAGTTTGCTGACTTGCAAAAGATGCTGACTATAGTAATTTTTAATGATAACACGTAATTAAAATTTAATAATCAAAAATGCTAATAAATATTATAAACATAATTTAATCCTATAATCTAAGGAGATGTTCAATTTTTTCTAATCCCCAAGTTTAAAGTTACCTTATACCCTCTTGCCTTTCCATATTACTAATACTTCTCGCTAGTAATTTGCTTACTGCAGGAATAGCCTGGCATCGATTAGTTAAGCTGTAATAGATAAATCTAGCGATAACTTATCGATTAAAAAACTCTGTGTCTATTGGTTTGAGATCAGATGACTCACTCATACATACCCTCCATCCCCCCCCCCATCGACTGCCTTAACTCTGGTTTGACGAGGTAATCGTACGACAGATGTCAAATTTGCACGCAACAGTTGTGCAAATTTGCAAACCTAGCTCAACGTAAAACTGTGCACGTTTTCAGTTTTGTTTTATAAATTTAACTGTTTTGTTAGCAGTTAATTTTCAATAGTAAAAGATAAATTTCTGTGCATAATTAGTGAAATAGCACATAATCACAAATTCATATTAGTGCAGGAGCAATGAATTGGAGTTTTAATTGCAGTGAGGTGTGTAATAATATCTTAGTGATTATGAAGAATTGAAAAAAAATTATTTTGAAAGTGAATTAATTTTTACATTTAATCTTTATTATCGCACTAGATGTTTATTTCTAAAGTAATTTCTTTAAATACTACATGATTTTAAATGCATGAAGTAAATGAGCTTAAAAAGCTTTAAAACAATGAGTTATTACTTAGAAACGTAATATTAAAACTTAACACTGGATCATACACTGGGCTACGTAGAAAACTGTGATGTGGCAAGAGCAGAAATTTGTTCCGAAGTCAATAATGGCCAATAATCGATTAAAACAAAGCTGCTATGTGTCGCTTATTTGTTAAACCTGTTGTGTATTTACTCAATAAGAAAAATCGAACAACTTCGTCAGCACGTTTACATGAAAGCTAACCCTAATTAAATCGCTGTTCAATGTATTTGTTCATCTGAAACAGATGTCCGAATTTACTTTGAGGACGTTTTACTAAAATGATTTTTAACGGCCATCGTTTTGTTTAAACAGTGTTAATTTATTGTTTGAACAAAGAGTCAGTAATATCTCGTGAATAATTATGACAGTAGAAAGTGGAGAATTTGAAGGTTTTTTGGTTAATAATAAACCCCATTATTAGAATAAGGGTCTACTTCGTTTGGTTTTTGTTAATAAGTTAAGAAGGTTCAATATTTTCAAACATAACGCATTTCTTATAATACGTTGCCCTATCTTTAAGCTTAAAAACCAAACGAAAAGTATGCCTCCGTGTGTGTTAAATATGAAATTTTCATTTGCTATAGCCACGTAGACAGTTTAGTATGCAATACCCTGATTTGACTATTATTTGAATTTTAACTTAAAAATGTGTGACCAAACTTGAAATGTGAATAATGACCCTAAGTACTGTTTATAGCCTACTCAGATTAAATTAGTATAATCCTTAACGCAAACACATTAATTGCTAGTATAACATGCTACATTTACTTGTGTTTATTAAGAAACAATACAATAATTAGAACGTGAATTAAAATTAATATGGAAAATATACTAATGATGCCCCTACCTAATATCGTAAATTCCATATATACAACACGTTTTTAAGCATATATCCTTATTCTTTCACCAAGACTATGCTAATGCCATAATATAGCTTACAGTATGCACTTATGTATTTATTATAGAAATCTGATAGCAGTTAATTATATGTAAATTATATCCTAGCATTAATACGAATTTCTGTTTTATGCATTTCTTATTTTGATTTCTTTCTTGTTTTCGATTTCATGTTTAGAATTATCTTTGCATTCTCTATAGATTTCTTTATGTGCTTATCGCAATGATATAATATCAAAATGGACCTACTTTAATAAGCATACTTTGAATTATTTCCCTCTTGCGAATAATTTCGAGTCAATCTCGACAAATTTTATAACGTATTGCTGATAACTCTGCAGACTTTAAAACATTGTAAACAGTGTAGAAAAGTGGCAAAACTGAATATAACTCTACACAATATGTATTTTTGTGACCATATTAAGGTATATAGTGGTTTTAATTGAATTATTATATAATTATAGTTTTTGAGAATTAAAATTGACGTATTCAAGACGATTTTTGAAGATAGAAATTTTTATCATCAAATCAGTTGTAACATACCAATTTACTTAGTTATAAACTTATTCAACTTTAAATTTAACTGTAACAGTATTTTGACATATTCTGTTGATAGCGTTCCCTTACCAGTATACCAAAACAGCCTTTAGAATCTAAAAACTAAAATGATTATTAGAATTCTTTGAAAACTGCCAAAACTGCATTCCATAAAAAGGCAATTTATATTCTACAAAAAAAATCTCATTAATATAAAGCAACCAATTATAAAGTACAATACTTTTACTACAATAGGCAATTATATCAAGTGTAAATACATTAATATCTCTTTTATTGAACGCTTACATTATAAATCCATAATAAATGATTATCTTTACATAATAAATGATTATCTTTACATAATAAATGATTATACTTAAATATTCACGGATTTTTTATCCGTGAATATTTTTATCTTCATTTCTGCCACCCTTGACTTTTACACCAAAGTTTGTTGCGGACTGTCCACGTATACCCGCTGAGTATCGAGATTTAACGTCGTCTCGAGATTTCATTTCGGTGAAATCTGCGAAGTGAATGTCGTCTAAATATTTCTGCCAGAGCGTTAAACGGCGATAAATGATAGACGTAGTGTGAACGAATTACTCACAAAAACGGCGCTGTAATGATACGGTGTAAAAATAACATCGAAAAGGATTTCAAATAACGCTAGAGAATTATATAATGAAAGACCTATATTTTGGATAATGTTCGTTGAAATTAAATCACAAAAAATTTACAGCTCAATGATAAAAGTACGTAAAATCAAAGTATGATTAAAGAATGTGACTTGCGGTTGCGGTTGCGGCGTTACGGAATAAAACGTGATGTCGGTAACAGAAGTTTCAATGAAGATACAGCGTCGTGGGAGTAACTAATCGCGTTTTATTTGGAGCCTAATAAAACTTTGGCGATTAATTACAGGTGGTAAAAGAATCAAAGCAAGATTCGTGGTAAAAGGATCAAGAAAGATTTATATTAAAGATTACCCCATGTGCTGGTTATAGGATTACGCTACGTCATAGCGTACTTGAATACTTTCAATGTTTAATCAATGATTCAATCTTCATTCGTAAAATTACGCTTAGATTTTATTTTCTTCAATTTAATTTTTACTAAGAAATTTGTCAAAAAAGTATAATTCTTATAAAACAACGAAAATTATTTTTGATTTTAAGTTCAGTCAAAGTTTTGTTGCTTCAGTAGCCTCATCTTTCACGACCATTTTTGACAGGCTCTTTGCGGTTCAAAAATTATTAAATACAGATTTTAATATACGCCAAGGACAGCTGGTGACTGTAGCAGTTAAATCTAGGTCGACTGACTAGAAGCCTAGATTAACGGCTGAATACGTAAACAAAGTAATTGACGTATGCGTTCAGCTTACGTTACGGTCCGCTTATAGGGATCTGATCGTTAAAGAAAAAAGTCGTAAAGAAGCCGCAGGAAGCTGTTGCGTAAGACGTATACGGAGCGACGTAAAGGATTTCTTTTATTTTGGCTTGAAATCGGCTGTCTTAAAAGATCTAGTTTTCTTCTTGCCTCTGTTGAAAGATTCAACGTATGCATTATTAAAATTTTCCGAACTCTGAAATATAAACAAATACGTATTTATTACCCATTTTACATGAAGTGTAATATTCAATATTTTAACTTTTTCGTATAATAATTGGCAAACGTAAACAAAATTAAATTCGTCAACTACAAACAGAAGTAAACAGTGAATAATTTTTATCAGAATAAAATAAAGAAATAAATAGAATTAATAAATAAGAACTATTAGTTAAACGAAACTAATGTCGTTTAAAATCGTTTTAATTACAGCAATCTTGTTTTCATTAAAACATATAAAAATTAATTAATTTTATGTTAAGAGTTAAGAGTTTTGTTTGTCTCCTATTCTTGTCCTCAAATAATTATTTGAGTCAACTACAATTGGACCATTAAGTTCAACGTACATAATAATTCAATTTTGTTTTTTCGATTTCGTTCATTATTTCGAGCATCTCTTCAATTTCCATTTCAGCTTCAAGTGATTTTCAGAGAGTCTTTCATTTAATGAGTTGGCATTGTTATTTCCTTTATTTATTGCATCTAGAGGTTAAAATTTGTCTATTTGTTTCTGTAACTCTCAAAAAATTGAGAGACATTATTCTTTTACGTAACATATTTTTAACACTTTTACATATTTGACAAAACGAACAAAATCGATAAGAACATTATAATAAAAGCAGAGTTTTTTCATCTTTTATGACCTTTTTCGTACTATTTTCATTTAAAGTGATTGTTTTATGATTCGTCTAATCGGTTCAGTAAGGATTTAATCAATAAATATAGCGAAAGGCAATACAGGTTCCTATAATCATAACGCTTTCTGACCCTTACATACTAGGATTGCATCTTTTCATTATAATACTTATTCCGTGCCAAGCAATTCATGCAGCTTAGTCTCTTGGGGCGAAAGGATGGACCAAATAGATGATAAAGAAATTCTGTAATGAACTAGTTTTCTTGGAATGGCTTAATTAGATAAGAAATCCCGTACCGTACACCAAAAGCTGTAAATATAGAGGCTTAAAATAAGGATTAAAAATTACCCCAAAGCTTGAAAATTATCATACGTATTCTGTATTATGTAAAACTAAATATTCTATGATGTGTTTTGCATAACATATATATTATATATGTTATTACACAACATATATAATATTTAATTTCGTTTAAACTTTGTCTTTACACCATGATAGACCTTGAAACTCATGCTTTTATTTCAATTATTCGATTCCAGTATTTTCGTTTTTTAATATCGAAATAGTAAAAAAGTAGACAGTTTTTGTTGATTGATTTTCAAATCATCGCGAAGGCAACATCTGTTGCTGAAGATACTAGACATTGAGCTACTGTGTGATTATTCCCAAAGCCATTGACGAGGCAAGTCGTGATTTGTGTGACAAGAAACGTCCTGGATCTGAAACCATTAGTCCATTAGTAATCGTGTCAATTTATTTTAAGCTTTCTTGTGTTGAATATCGGCTAATGTGCACTAGACTGTTGATGACAAGCTTCATCTTATAAACAAAATCTCGTATACCGGATGCGTGGCGTTGATGAAAGCGCGTTAATTAGCTGAATTGATTTGATTGATATTTATTATTCATATCTCATTCACTTATATAACGTAGAAAGCTAGCATAAATAACAAATCAATGATTGGAAAACATCAAAAGCCTTAAAAATTATACTATAATTACGTATTCATAACATAAATTAATGTTCCTTATCCAAGCAAACGCAAAATGTTTGATAAATTTTAAGAAATACTAATTTCTGAAACCATTTGTAGCCAACTATAGTATACGTGATATAAAGATTGTTTATTTATACATTTACATCTCAATTTACACATTCTTTTATTATGAACGAGAAGAAACAAAGATTCCATGCTTCAAAGTAAGAAAGATGTCAATTAAACATTGCTTGTTTAAAAGTTCAGTTTCTAGGAGAACTGACTGAAGTTACGATATAGAACTGATGTTGAAGAAAAGAAACTAGACGCGATAAGCTATTAAATCAGCGGGTGACTGCATTAGTAAACCAGTATACTGTACATAAATCTTGTTAGAAAACTAGGCAATGAGGTTGAAAGGAATTAGATTGTGAATAAATGCTTCATTTTCATCTGTTTCACTTCTGTTTATTGATGTCAACAGAATTTATCAGAATATTGAATCGCAGTAGATTTTCACAAAACGATTATTATATTTTTTTGTTAGCTGGAGCTTAGTATATGAAGTTACGACTTACAGTAATTTCAAATCACTTACCTTTCGCATAGTAAATGAAGCGATGTATCAATTATGTGCAATGTATTTGATTTTGTTTTACATTTTTACGTATGATGCATCGCTATACACATATTTATTTCTGTCACTTTATTGACATATTTTAAACGATATGAATCTTTTGTAATTCGAATCTCATTCGTCAATGTATATAAAAGTAATCGTATCGATCTGAAATTTTAGTCGATCAAAGTTGTAAAAGTTGTATGAGATCAACTGCAGAATCATCAATCATTTATGAATTGTCAATTTTGTGCGATTGCAAAATATTTCGTTTTAGTTAATTGAACTGATGCTAGAGTTTTTATAAATAAAATCTATATAACTATCGCATACATATATAATAGTACATTTCGCTTATATTGTTTACAATATTAAAATCTAATAATTGGAACAGAGAAACGTGTAATTAAATTATACGAGTCAATCAAAATAAAATATAAAACTATATAAAAATTATTACCGTCTTCTTTCTTTACAGTCATAACATCGAAGTGTCATAATTTGATAGGTAAAAAAAGCGAGAATGAATTTATAAATATTACGTATGAATGAGTGCAAAACAAGAATGAAAAAGCAATGAGAAAGTGCAATGAGATATTACATCTGTCATTTATATGACAATCAACGGAAATACAATTCGAAATAAAACGTTTACATCGTTTTATATTGAAGCTTTCTTCAAGCTAGACGATTAAAAACAAAATATAAACCTAAATCTAGTCCTGTATTTAAATTCCGCTTCTAACAAAGGCTGCTACACTATTAAAATATACATGTATTTTGATGTTACTTTCAAACTTTAATATCATTTTTAAAATCCACGTTATTAATTCAGTATTAAAGAATATTTCCAATACATTGACTGCTGTGGGTATAATCTATGCGCGTGTGATTCATGAGAGGATTCGATTTCAATCTCATCAGAAATAACGACATGCAACTGTTTCTCCGACAAGTTGCTGCAAGACTTGTCGTGAGGCAGAAAATGAAACATAACTTAGATCTGCTCAAAAAATGAAACATCTTGTAGTAGACATATGATAAAAAGAACTTGTTACTGAATTAGAGTCACTCTCTATCACAGCTTAAACGAATCACTATATTATTATTGAGATTTGTTTTTATTGCAAGACTTGTCCTGATGCATAAAGTTAAACATAACTTAGATCCGAACAGAAAATAAAACATCTTGTTGTAGATATACGATAAAAGAACTTGTTACTGATTTAGTGTCACTCTCTAAGCTTAAACAGCTAAATCATTGTTATTATGACAATATTGACTTACTAAATTGGCAACACTGTAATTTACTTATGCACAAGCTAGTTATCGTTATTATTCATGTATGAACAATCATTTTTATTGTATTTTTAATCAATAGCAACTCTACATATTCATGGTGAGAGATGGAAACTGTTGAAAAATCTCATTTCAGAAAGTGTTCAGTAAATTAAATTTTAAATAATGAATCTAATTGTAGACTTTTGTGTATTGAATCATCCTGATATATTACATTCGATTCTGGAGTATGTTATTGCAGACAACATTATGTTGTTGTTGATGGATGAAGAACCATGGCCTCTATGTACAGATCCTGCTTTATTTCAGATCATTAAAAAGCAAAGCTGAAAACATTGATGAATGAGCGGATTTTATTTCATGATGCTACTACTGGATGAAAATCGAATGTTTTTCGTTTAGTTGTTTTTCGATCAAAAACACTTCAATCTGTTCAGCTTTGCAATTTTAACGCGAAAACAATGTACAGTAAATGTTGTCGTTATACATCACGTTAGCTTGACATTAAAATAACATTTAATTAATTCCGCGGGTCAAAAAACATTTCACATTTAAATGTAATCAAAATACTTGTAGGCAAATTCCAAAATTTCTGCACATTGCAGAAATATATATATAATCATTAAGTTGTCAATTTTATAACAGAAAAAATCTTTTTTTGATACTATCAGCATAAGGGATGAACCAGTAGTGTTAAATCTATTGCTGCGATTAACGATAACGTAATTTTTGTGTCTTATTTATTAAATAACGTTTACTAGATGCAGCACGATAACGTAATGTTACTTCAAACGCAATTCTATGGGCCAAATGAGACCAATTATCCATCAGCGAATCATTGCAAACGACTGTTATTGAACATGCGATGTAGTTGAAGTAACTGATATTTAGAGTTTCTGCTAAATAATTGATATAACGATACGAAAATGACTGTAAAGGACTCTCATTGCGTACATGCTGAGACGATGTAGGCTATATTGAAGCTGGATTCGTATTTATCAGAGAAGCTTTTAAAAAGGTTTTTTCAATAAGAATTTCATTACGATGCAGTATGTATTTACTTATAAAAAACGACTAAAAAGTACTTCCTAGAAGTGTCCTTCAATAAAGACAGAGAAAAAACAAAGTGTGCGAAAAAGAACTAGATTAATACTTGTTTCACGTCACAATTTGAAGTTAAGTCATTTGATGTAGGCCTATAGTATCTATGATCGTTTATACCAACTGGATATATGATTGTCTAAAAAAATTAGTCTCCTGTTTTAATTGTAATTTTGTTTATTATTTATAATTTGATATCATAATTTACACAACATAAATTTTTACACTAAACAGCCATTTATACAGATCACAATATAGACAATTCGTACTGAAAACAATGTAATGAAAATAATAATTTTAAAAGTTTTACACTAATCTAAACCGGATTAATGTAAATTTTTCAAGATTGTGTAAAAATCCGTCGCAAAATCTGCCATTAGACACTAATATCTGACATAGAACATCGTGTCTTTTCACTTATGGGATTACAGTAAGAAGACATTATTACGAGCAAAATCATCTATCGTAAAGTCCCTTTGAAATGCATTTCGTTATATAAATAATACATGAAAAGCTTATAGAACATTCGAGACTTTAGAGTACGATTTATTCCTTATAGACTTGAGATGATGACCGTATCGTCTTCAAATAACAAATTATTTAGTGCTCTAGAATTTCTAAAGAAGGTTGGATTTGTGAGGGAAGTTTTTTAATAATTTTATGAGCGATATTTGAAGATCAGTACCGAGTATAAATCGCGCGGTATTTGCTTGTAGCTGATTGCTTGCGATTGTAGCGTCTCAGTAACATAGCTACATAATATTATTTCTACAGCAACCAACTGACATTAGTTTAACGTTGATGATCCGATTGATGATTGCTAATCTTTAGATGTCTATACTGATTATTCTGTTTAAGTTTAGTGGTAATTGTCGTATAAATCTGGCAATTTTATTGTTAATGCCACTATAATAGTAGTATGCTATTTTTTTAAGATGAAGTTTGCTGTAACGTGTTTGAAGGAGACGGATAATTTAATTCTTTAATAAATCAACACATTTCGGTAGATATTGGATTAAAAAATTTGGTTTTTTATTGGTACAATTTTCAGAGCGTTTTGATTAATATTTTTTAAGTTTTTGATTAAAATTAACTCAACTTTCCGAGAACAAGCTTATCTTTCTAAAGGTAAGCTTCTTACATTAAATTAATTGCTTATAAAATTTCTTATTGTTCAAATTTAAATTTGTTAAAAAAATAAATTAATATAAGATTTTTTTCTGGATTACGAGATAAATAAATATCCCAAAAGACTTAAATCGAGCAAAGGTGCTCGAAGATTTAAATACATTTTACAATTTTACATCATTATTACTTACTATAATTTAAATGCGTTTAACATCTTGAAACAAATAATAAAAAAACAATTGCAATTCAATTTTTATTTGAGAAAATTTGAAGATTTTAAAGTCTTCGTGAAAAATGCAACGTTAATGAGCATTTTAAACGAAATTTAGACGATTTAATTGTTGAAATTTCTAGGATATATTCTACTTTGAATTATTTATGAGTGTAAAAATCGAATACAATCTCTATTTATGATACTTAAGCTATTGTCAGATTAAATGCTTTTTTCGTACGATGGTACGTTGTTAAATATTTAGCATATTTGAAAGGTCACGAAGATACAATTTAAAAAGGGCAATTTATATTTATGAGACGCTTTTGTTTCAAACGCTTTAATTTGTTAAACTAATCCCTTGTGCATTTTGTACATTTAACATTCTAAATCAGCATGATAAATTGTGGTGTATGTTATTAATATATTTGTTTAATTAAATAAGTGCAATGTCGGTCTAGTTGTTGAATATATATGACAAATTGAATGCACAATTATCCATCACTCCGTTATTGTATTGTCTTCAATCGTTGTGCATTTGGTTAACACACGCTATGTATAATTTGACTATAGGCTGCTTCTTTTTACCATACTAAACAACTATATTATTCTAAAATATAATTTAATATGCCATATCAAAATACCAGTGTCGAATATATTATATAAGTAGACTGATATACTATTAGATTATAATCAATTATCAATCTCAGAATAGCCTAATACTTAAAGGACACTATAGTGTAAAGCTTTAAAATCAAAACTTTCTGTCCAATTTAGCTGAATGCGGATTATTCGTTTTATTAAACTGATTCGAAGGACAAACAGTTGCATCTTTCACTGTACATGGTTGGCACACCAATAAACTTAATACTTTTTCCGTAACGAAGTCACGTAACATTGGCGAAAAATACGTAACGCTATCAATTTCGCGAGTAATAACGGATCTTTGAGGTCACGGACCATCATAGATACTACCGGATGTATGCGCAGCTGCCGACTTGGTTGAAATAATATTTTTTAGACTAAAATCGATCGGGTGTCTACGAAATCGAGATAACTAAAATGTATACTATTATGTCTAGTATTATAACGTTCGTTGCTGTGACACGATTTTGAAAGTGAAAATATATTGAGTTGTAAAAGACAGTTGAAAAAACGACAAAATGTAAGTTAGTTCTTTATTAACATTGTATGAATATAGTTCATAATATAATATGCGATGTTTCAGAGACTGAATGGAGTAAAACAGACGATTATAAAATTTAATTCAATCAGCAGTAATATTTACATGATATTCCGAATACTTATATATTCTACATAGAATTAAATGGCAAGATTCTGTTATTATCTACTCCATGTTACTATTTTTTAAGATAATCAAAATGAATGGAAACTCATTAATAGAATATTAAACATATTGTTTGGTCATATCGTTTCTTGTATTGAATTCTTTTGCTGTGCACTGCAGCAGACGTATTAATATATCAACCGAGAAAAGAACGACAACGCTTTCTTTATTCCGATCTCACGTCGGACGTTCCACGTGCATAATTCATTGACCTCGACGGGATCTTAATTTATCTCTTGTCCTTCCTTTAAAACGGTCCCTCGGGATATTTACTGTCCTACAATAAGTCAGGAAAGCGAATAAGTTGTTGGGTGGGAGAGACATTTTTTGGTTGCAATTTATGCCTATAATTACGTCCATGACAAGAAATTAAAATGGAGAAATAATACTGTTTGAAAGAGTTTTAGACCTATTTGGTTAAATTATGAAATTTTTAGAGATAGGCGTAATTTAAAGCAATGCGAATTATAAGTCAGCGTGGAAATCTTAGTTTTACATCACGTTTGTATCTTTATTAAAATAAAAACTAAAATAAGCATAGTTACAAATTTTTTTTGGACAACTTGGCTAATTAGGGTAATTGCAAACTTCTTTTTAAAAAAAAAAAAGAAGTGCAATGTTCTCACTAGAATAACATTAGCATTAGAACGAAATGTCAAAAAGTCTCGAAAACTTGAGCAATTTGTTTACTGCAAGCAATCAACCTTGTATTTTATCGCTTTTACACTAAACTCAATTAGAACGCGGTAGCACCTGAGTATGGAGTCTCTAATTACTTTCGCATCGATGAAGACTCACTTATTAGGTGAACTTGATCACATTAAGTTCAAGGATTTTATTATAAAATAATGAAATGATAAAAAATTGACAGCGTGAGAAGAAATAAAATTGTCGAAGAAATAGCCATAGTGCGAAGAAATAAAATTGTCGAAATCCAAAAAAAAAACTCTTTTCAATCCAAGCTTTACTTAGCGTTATTTATGATATTACATCACGAAAAGTGTCAATTTTTGCTTCATCGATCGTGCAAAATTTGCTGTTATCATATCAATGACATCGCGTTCAATATTCTTTTTTCAATAGCTCTCTTTTATTGCGAGGATATCTAGACGCGAGAGTCTGATAGAGTCTTTGATATGGGATATATGTGTGTATGGGGGGGGGGGGGGGGTGTGACTAAGTGAGTATTTATATCTGATGATAGTTTTAGATGTCACAAGCTGAAGCCTATAGTTCATGCAATATGTCTTTCTGAAAATTTGTCATATTTTTATATTAGAATTTTCTATGTTATCATCTGTTGTAAAGTAGACATAAAAAAAGTAACTATAATAAGCACTTACATGTTTTACAGATTTTGATTGAGTTTTCAAGTTTTTAGTTACTGTCTTTTATTTTTTCATGTAATCAAAAAAACTCTAAAATTGCATATTGTTATTGAAAACAAGTATATTAGAATGTTTTATTTAAATTGTCATATATCAATTAATATTGTAATTTATTATTTTTGGAAAACAATAGAATTACTTAGTGTTATTGTAGCTTATTACATTGAAAATGTAATCAGTTTTACAGAGCATATACAGTAATTATTCTTTAACAAATATATAAATAGTATAGAGATGTACTTCTGTCTGTTGCTCCCCAGCCCTATCTCTATCCCCGGCCCTCCCTGGTCTATCCCCTTCATCTCTTTCTATATCATCAAGTATAGGCTTGTTTTATTATATTGTCACTGCGCCGTCTTTCCTTGATTGGACACGTAGATATTATTGAAGCATCCTGCATTCTTATTTTCTCAAAATATTGAAAGACTAGCTTTGATTTCGACAATTGCGCAAACTTCTTTATCGGTTTTATGAGATGTTTTGATGGCTTTATTTCTGGCTGATATTTTAGTATCTTGTTTATATTCAGTTCTTTTACATGGGCGTATGTAAAATAAAAGGTTGAAAAAAGCAGTGAATACTTCTTGTGAGATATTTTGAACTCTTGTTTTAAGTATTTAAATTAAAAATAATATTAATTAATACACTTTGTATTACCTTACGCAACGCGTATTTTATTGAGTGAATATTTTGATGTATTATTTCTTTTGCAATATTAGTTCAACGCTATTAAAAAATGGTTATAAATGTATTGTAATAAAAGATAGAATGAAATTCTAAACAAAACGTGCATCAAGGAATATTGGTAATTGCGACAAAGGGCAAAAATAATGTTGCAATAAATAAGCTGCATTCTGAGCCATAATTTTCTTATTATTTCGAAACAATATCGATGAAAATAATCGCATACGCAATGCATGGTAAAAGATCATGCATTGCGAATTACGTGTGTTAAATGAATTTTTTGCTCATACAATAGGGTCACTGATAAAGAGATTATAACAGAGTTTCCATTGTTGATTTTATTAAATTTAATAGCTAAACCTTAAATAAATAATGAATTTAGGAATAATTTCGACAATGTAATGTTAGAGACAATCAAATGAAACAAATACTGAAATGAGTTGTTAAATGTTATGAAATGTCGTTAAAATATAATGTAATGCTTTATAATATTTAAGTACAATTCATTCTCACAATAACTTGTGAAAACATTTTAAAAGACAACACGAAAGCAAGAATATTGTGTAAGGAAATTATTTGTTAGTCTTTATGTATCGAAAGACTGTAAATGCATATGTATCAATGTTTTCAAATTCCGCGCAAAATTTCTATATTAGCAATTTATTACACTGGTACCTAGAACAGTCGTTAAAGTTTCCTCGTAAAACTGTTATAATTTTAGATAGCCATTTTACTCATTTTCTCAATAAATCCACATAGCTTTATTTGTGGACTTTGCTTTGTTGTAAACAAATTTAATTGAATGTCTAACTCTCAGTTTTACCATACTGATTATGCAGGGTCCTAATTATATTTTCTTGTCGGATTACGTTAAGTAGCTTTGCTTTTAATCAAACATATACTCTAAATGTATCATTTCTTTTTTCCAGATATCTCATCAATTCTCTTCGCAACAGTAACTGAAACATTTTAATAATGGCTACAGTTTCTAACGTAACATCTCCTTCAGAATTACCTCTCTCAACTTTCAATGAAATTCAAATCACCGCCCCCCCTTTCTTCCCCCCGGATCCCTACAAATCTCTCGACTTCAATTTCAACAGTTCGTTTTTAAGCCCCGAAGAAATTAAACGTCATATGCTAAGCATGGCAGACGTCAGAAACTACGATGACATCACCCAGTCGGCTATTATAGTCGTGTTCGCCATTTTGATGACGTTCGGAGCGCTGGGGAACAGTCTGGTTTGCTGGGTGGTTGTCAAGAATCCGAAGATGAGGACGCCAAGGAATATATTTGTGGTGAATTTGGCGATTTCTGATCTGACGCTTTGCGTTTTTACTCAGCCGTTTAATCTGTACAAGGTAAGCAACCAGTGTGTAGCTATCGTTTAGAATAAATAAAAATTATATCTGGAACGCTATCAAGGTTTCTAGGACGTTTCGTAAAAGGACGATTTGTCAACGGATTGTTCGTCAAAAACTATTTTTATAACGGACGATTCTTATAACCCCTAACCCTAACCCTAACCCTAACCTTCACTCTAACCTTAACTATAAACCTAACCCTAACTCTAAACCTAACGAATTTCCTTGGCGAACAGTCCGTTGACGAATCGTCCTTTGACGAAACGTCCGCATACCATATTAAGGTAGTTTAATTTCTTTACAACTTTAGAGTTAGTTCATTATTGTAACTAAAACAATAAGAAAGGAAATCGGCACATATACTTCATACACTTGCTTAATATATTCTTTAATCCACTAAACGAATGGCAAAGGTGAGCCATCGGGCAAAATAAACGGCTTCTCCGTGACAGCCGTGCTTTATGAAAGTTAAAGATTAGCTGCACAGAAAACTTCTAAAACGTTAGAAAAACATCGAGACGTATAGTCAGAATAATATTGTACAGTAGTGCAAATAATAGGAAAATTTGTAATTGATATATTGCTAATAATTGTTGTCTAAAACAGCGCACAAACTGGACCTCTGTTACAGTAGCAATTGATAACGCAATCTTATTGCTGCAACAAATATTGATAATCATTATTTATGGGGCTAAAGTACTGTACTGTAGTCTAACGTGATTATTATTTGCTTTTAGTGCTAACTTTTGCATTATGGTAGATTTGACTGTTGTATATAATAATGCATTATGAGCATTCATTTATAGACATGCATGCTAATTACAATTAATCTACATTATGTTACTGATTAAGTGTATTAATCAACTGTAGGCCTATACATAAATTTATTTATAAATATTTATGCTAATACATTATAATTACATGTAGGCCTACAACGGCATATTTTATTATATAATATGGACATATAACCTACAAATAGATCAATCGAATTAATTTATAGTTTCGATAATTTTACTGAGCATCATATTATTTACATAAATATATTCTAATAGAATTAATAATATTTTTTGTTACATTAATTGATGATTATCATCTTCATCATGTGAGATGTTGAGCTTTATTTGTTTGCAGAAATAAAGCATTATAATATAATAGTCAATCATAATGTAATTAACATATTATATTTAAACAACCAAAGTATATGATCTGTTCTTATTTAGGTACTAACATTTGGATGGACTCTCGGCCCTTTCTTGTGCAAGTTTGTCCCAATGCTCGCGGGTACAAATGTCTTCGTCTCAACAGTCAGCATAACGGCTATTGCTCTAGACAGGTTTCATGTTAGTATTATGGAAATATTTTCCTCTGTTTCGACTATTTCTTTTAAAAATAGAGTTGTGAATAGTTTTTTGGAGTATTTACAAGTTCAGATCCTAGCTTAGAGAGAGATTTCTATATTGTAACAAAAGTTGCATATTTAACATATTACTAAATAAACATTAATTGCATCTAAAAGAATTCAGTGTGTCATATTAAGGTTATTTAGCACAAGAATAATTATGAGTCAATAAATTGAAAAGATTTAATATACGGTAATGTTGCAATATAGTTGATCTTCTGATCTGAGAAAAAAGTTGCTCTCAAAAAATGCAATTTAACATTTCCTGCAGTTTAATATTCTTTCAGTAGCCCATTAATTAGTCATTAAAACTGAGCCAATAATACTAATAATCGATCACTATTTGACTTATATAAAGCTATTTACTAAGCTTGCATCAGACGAAAACTAAGGCAGTTAAAAGACTTATTAAAAAAGAAATTACAAAGAGATTATTTATACAGGTCATAGTGTATCCAACCCATCAGACGCGATCCACAACAAACAGACTGCACTCTTTCTCTTATCTTCTCCTCATCTGGCTAGCTTCTTTCATAATGGCCTCCCCCCTAGTTGTCTTCAACATGATCATATACGAGCCCATTCCTTCGTCTGATCTACATATAAAACACTGCGCTGAGAATCTTAATCTAACATTCGAACGCAGACTCTATTCAATCGGTTCATTAATTTTACAATACGTTCTACCAATTGTGATAGTTAGCGTAGCGCATGTGAGAATTAGTCGGAAATTAAAATATAGAATGGTTTCGAATCAACAGGGTACAGGGGCAACAGGGGTGGCTATAAAGAATCAGGGGCTGGAACCCCAAAGAGAAAAAAGTGAAGTAGTAGTAAAGAAGTTGATTACACAGAAAACGGATGATATTTTGTCAAATGTATGTTGTCCGAATACATTGAAAAATGTTGAAGTAATCGAGAATCCTGTTCATAATGGTAATAGTTTATATTTGACTGAAACAAATGCAGGATTGCTAAATTCAGAAGAGCAAAGACAACAATATAATACTGAAGTAAAAAGGCATGAATGCCAGAGTAAGAGTTTGAATGAATTAACCAAAAATGAAGAGTTACATAGTAAAATAGAAATGGATTTTCAAAATGATTTGAGCTTTCAACAGAATGCTGTATTGGACCAATCATTCGTTGATGAAAAATTTGACAATCTATGTAAATCAGTTCATGGAGTAGATTGGAAACAAAGTAATGAAGCTGATCATCATTTGACTACTGATGCTATATTACAGGATGAAATTTACTGTAGTTCTGAATCATTAATTGTTAAAGAAACAGGATTGGAGTTAAAAAATCCTACACACAAAAGCTACTTAAAATCGCAGTGCGAAAAACCTGCAAATGCAAATAAGGAAGAATGTTTAGAAAAAGGGAAAAAATTACATTTAGAGAATCTGAACTCAAAAGACTCAAATCAGTCGCCTGGAGTTGTAACAGAAATTTTTCCATTGAAGTTACCAAAACAACTTCACAACCACTTGACACAACATGAATCGAATACTAAAAGTGAACTTGAAGAACATTCTCGATTGCAAACCACACAGCATCAAGATAATCAACATCAAAGTATTACGATTGATCAGCAATCGGATGTTGAACATGGAAAACAAATAGTAAAACCTGTCCCTGTCATAATCCAAGATATTTCTCAAAAGAATCACGAGAATGACAACTCACCGATCATTAGTTCACCGAAAACATTTTTCGATAAAAAACGTCAACGCGAAGAAAGAAGAAAACGACGCACGAATCGTCTGCTAATTCTGATCGCGCTAATTTTCGCTGCAAGTTGGATTCCCCTTAACATAGCCAACATCATAGCGGACTTTGAATTTTCCTTCGTACAGTTGATAGATCACAACAATCTTATGTTTCCAATCTGCCACATTTTGGTTCTAACTTCAGCATGCATTAATCCTGTCCTGTACGGTTGGTTAAATGATAATTTCAGAAGAGAGTTTCTACTGGTGTTGTGTTGTCCCAGATGTATTAGGGTATGTGGGGCTAGGTGGAAATGTTGCAGGCAGGGGGAAGGAATGGCTGAAACTTCTACGATGATGATAGTGAGGGGGCGAGAGGGAAGAGGGGGCAATAAAATGGCGTCCATCAGGTGGCGATGATAGTTTTTATTCAAAATTGAATTTACTTTTACAAATTGAGTTAAGGTTTTAAGCTTACTGTTTATTATTATTTGTATTCGTTTATTTTGTTTTTAATTCAACACAAAATAGACACAATGTGATGTTAATTATTTTTGTTGAAATTATATTTTAAATTTTATATTATATGTAGGGCAGACATGACATTGCTGTTTATTTACTTTATTTAGACTAAATTTTATTAATGGATTAATCCTAGATATAATTTAAGCTTCATAACATTCTAGTTGGTTAATAACACTTAAAACATCTAAAATATTTTAACTTTTTGTATCCTTAGTGATCATATATATAATCCTATGTATATATGTATAGTTATTCTATCCTGATGTTATCTTGCATCGTTGATCTTTTTATTTACAAAACTAGAAGCATTGTCTAGATATCTAAATACAAGACCAACAATAATGAAATCAATTTTCGTAATTTATTTAATAATATAGTCAAAGTATCACTAAAGAAAAAGCGAAGAAGCTGGAGATTCGTTGAAAAATAGAGTCAAGCATTTGAAGAAAACACAGAGTTTTGCGAAACAGCTTTTGATAGCATTTAGCTGACTACATTAATGATTATTATAGCTTCTACAACATTCATAACAAAAGTTGTCAGTACACGATGAGTTTCATCTAGAAATGTAGCAAAATTAACGAGATATTGTTCAGTTGATTCATCGATTTATAAGGTTTGAATACTTTTTAAATATCCACGCATTAATTCGAATCACTATACACTTTGAAATCATGGTAAAACAATAACTAATTTTCAAAGATGTAAAGTTCAATATGTACAGAATATTATCATTAGAAAATATCCCATGATTGAAAATTTGTTGCTTGTTAAAATTAAGATTACAGTTATAAGATTAAACACATAAAGAATAATTTTTGTATGAACGAATGAAAGTTTACAAAGAGATACAATATAGCATAGAGATAAACACATAGTTTACAATAAAAGATTATACTGCCGGAATTGGTTAAGATGATGTTTTGCTGTTATTCTAGCAAATTTCACGAAAATAACTATTATTGCAGTAATTTTTCACTGTTAATCTGATACTTTCTTAATTTAAATATAATAAATCTCTGTTAAATGTGATTTAAATATCATAATTATAATTTCTCATTCAGGTTTTGAGACAGAACATTTAGTACTTATTACATTACTATTTAAGAATATTCATATCATAATGCTATCCTATAATAAAATATACGTTTGCTACAGTAAAGTTTTTACAAATAACTATATGCACAAAATGCTAACTAATAAAAACATTACAGGTTTATATAATATCATTTTAAAGTGAATAAAAAAGCGAGGTTAATAAACGACAATACATTTGTTATGACTCAAATATGACTTTAAAACTATCTATGTACTGTACATTTGCATTGTCTTGCATAGTAATCTTCGTTTTCATATATAGTAATATTAATAACTTACAGATTTTTAATATATATATATATATAAGATTAGTAACAAATCGACAGGAAACATTAAGAAAATAAATAAATAAATATTCACAATATACATTAGCAGATCTTTGGCTTTTGCTTATAAACTATAAAATTAACTTTTGTAACAAAGCCTCGTAGTTTTTTAACACTTAAAATAATAAAGATTGTCATAATTATACAGCTAGAAATTTTAAAATTTCTCATTCAATTAATATAAAGCAAATACTGCCTTATCTAAGAAACATCAATCACGATGAACAATTAAAGTTAAAACTAGTTTCACGCGCTAAATTTATAATATTTAATAAATATAAACGCAACAAAGTGTTCAATATTATATTATCCGCTAGAGCTCACAAAGTTGTAAAGTCAATATAATACAAAACGCAGAGTAAACAATGAATATTGTTAATAGAAATAAAGCTTTAAGACGAAAAATACCAAATATACTACACAAATGCCACATCGACGCTCATTGGCCACAAAGATGTTACGCGATCGCCGATTGGCGCAAACTCGGCTCGTCCATATTTACATATAATACTGACATCACAACTTGATTTCCACAATAATGACATTTTCTCCGTTTTTTTATTCAATATTTTCCACGTCTTTAACCTTGGCTTGAATCTTTATAAAATTTCTAATGCAAAAAAGTCCAACTCTTTTCTGTGTAATTTTTTCACATTGATAACAAGTAATAACTATTAACTTCATTTAAACATTAATAATTTTGTTTAGAAAACTTATGCAAGCAAAGACTAAATATAGCAAGTAAATGTTACAACAAATTTCAAGTTTTTACACTAAGATCACACAAAATATCACGCCAGAAAAAATTCGCTCTCTATTCACACTCAAATCAGTTGAGAATTTACAAAGTGTAGGTCAAAATAAAATCGGATTCAATAAAAATTAATAAATTTAGATTTATTTCGCTGTTTTTCACAAATATTTAATTCTACCTTAACGTTAATTTTTAATTATCATTTATACTGAACAGATATTATCATAAAATTTATTGTTTCAAAATTATTACTGCATATATTTACAATGTAGAAATGATTAAGTATCTTGCACATTATTCTCAAAAACTACTTTTTATCAGACAAATAAATTCAATTTATCGAATATATTAGGTACAGTAATTGCTAATTTATGTAAATTACTTAATTTCGTACACTTTTTTAAACTTCCACTATTCACAAATCCTTAAACTCAACAACAAATCATCAACGCAAAAAGTTTCTTCAATAATCACTAAATATCAGAAAGACATCAAACTTTTCGAACATTCAAATTAACGCATTTTTTCGAATCAATTCCAGCTCAAAAACATCCATTTCACCTCCTAGTCCACATCGCAGATGTCATGCCAAATCTTATACCAGGGCGCCACATAATCGAGCCTCGTGAGACCCCCTGGATGCCCCTCGGGGCCACCCTCCTGCTGGGGGCTCGACGCAGGCATTACCTCGTAGACTCGCTCCCCTTTAAGAATGTAAGTTGTGTGAAAGCTGTAGGAATAGTATATAGCGGTGACGTCACCGGTCAACAGTTCCGGTTCAGCGGATGACGCGTAGAGATCAGTGAAGCGGAACTTGCGGGGACAAGAAGTGGGGGGAGATGTGGCGGTGCCCAAACCTTGTGGGTCAAACAGCCATACCTAAATGTGGCAGCAACAAAAAGACTGATTGATAGAATTCTAAACTCTTCTCATTTCGTAATGTGAAAACAAACGCCTAAATTTTAAATTCAAGTCTGTAACTTATACATACATTTGTAATTAATCAAATTTAGATTAATAATATGTATACTGAAATTTTAACCAGCGCTTGTAGCAGAGTAGTAGAAATGCCTTATAGATTATATCTTAAAATCACTTTCTGCATCCTTCAGAAAGATGATTAATTTCCTAAATTAACAGAAAATTAAAAATAAAATTATGAATAAAATACTGCAGTTTCAAGACACATTATGCCTTCAACAATGCTGCACCATTTAGTATATATTTATATACATTACTTCAGACAAGTTTCATTTTTAAACACCGCTAAATCTAAACCTTTTCGTTATTATTAACATTTTTGAAGCAAATCAAAAACAGCACCACTTACCCATTCACCTTTATACATGTAAAGTTGAAAATCCGTTGCATTAAAGAAAACAGCGTCCAGGCCCCCTGACGGTAGTGTCTCATTGCATCTGACTGCAGGGACCTGGGTGGCGGAACCCCTCCCAAAATCTTCAGAAATCGATCGGGGGTAGCCAGTTGTCACTCGAGATTCATCCTCGTTGTATTTGTAGTACAGATCGTCTAATAAAGTACACAGAAAGACAACAAGTTATAGATGATAATATATAGAAGACAGTAAATTTTACAAGATTACAACATATATCTGAAATTATAATCTAAATTATACTAGATTATACTATGTCTCTGAAATTATGACTTTCATTTTATTTCTTTAGTTAGAGCAATAAATGAGAATGTACATTTTTGTTCTTGTAATTTTATCTTTTCGGAATTTTTCGAGTCAGGCTTTTGTCTGATATTATACATTGTCAAATGTAATATTTTTATACCTTTAAACTCAACCATAACTCTCAATACAGATTTATTTATGTTTCAGAAATGTTCTTTCTGAATCTGAATACAAACATTTTTCAGAAATTCGACACCTAATCCAAAAAATATTTAAATATTTTAAATGCACTCACTTTCAAAAAAGTACGTATGAATGATGAAGTCAGTCCTCCCCACTGAGCTCGGATCCCAGGCTACTACTTGAGTGACAGCGTCCACGTGACTCGGAAGTCCGGCCCACTCACGTGACACGTACAGCGGGTCACCGTAGCGCGTTCTATTAGCGCTATTCTCGTACATCCAAAAGTGATTTTGTCGGAAGAAAAACGTGTTGTAGATGTAACGTGACGTAGGGGCGTGGCCTCCGTTGGCTCCTCCCCCAGCCTGGGCTCTCGCTGCGGCATCTAAAGGAGCGGGGACTCGACGAACCATGTCAAAGATGGCGTCGAATGAACCCTTGCAGACTCCGTAGAGCTTCTGAACTGCATCGCGATCCTTGATGGTAATAAAAATAATAATGTTAATAAACAGAGTCAATATTATTATTTTATTATGCATTATTTTGAATATTTTTTTGTTATGGAAAATTTTTTTTTATTAACTTTATCTTCATTTAATAAAACAATAGAACATACTTTAAACATGCAACATACTTTAATTAGTACAGTAGTTTATAATACAATAGATATGAGATACCATCAAAGTATGCTATAGTATTAAGTTAATAAATATATATACTTTTAGTGAATATGTTTTAGTAAATATGCAGTAGGCTTATAAGGCTTTACTAATTTACATGTCGTCACTTTGTATATTTGTAAATAAATTTAGACAACGAAATATCTCAGTTCTTCAATTATTACTTGCAGCAAAGTATAACTGCGAGCAATAACTGTTAAATTCATTTTTGGATTTTCATAAATGAAAATTATTTAACTTTTGTGAAAGTTTTGATTGGCTTAGAACATACCTGACGCAAGAGTTCGAGGTCATCGTGAGGTCCTGGCGTGACGTATATTGGATACATAATAGACGGCTGCAGATTTGTATGTAGTAGACCGAGCACGTGACCTATTTCATGAACTGCAACCTTAATTGGTAAACGCAACAATTAGAAAATCTATGACTGTCATAATACTACAAAATTTAGATCAATTTTGTAACATTAGTAAATACACATCCATTCGGTAAAAAAATGCGTATATGATTGCATTTAAGGCTTGAATAATCTAAGTAAAGCAGGTTTAATTTAATTTATAAAAGAAGACTTTAAGAAGTTTCAATTTATAGTTTCAGATCGTATTGATCTTTAAACTATTTTCAATGTTAAGAAAAAACATGCAAGTTTCTGAAGATGCGATTCAGCCGGGTAACAAAACAACAGTTTTGATAAGTGTTAAATATTGAACAGCATGTTTTCACTATTGTTATGATTTACTAACCGTTTGTAGTAAAATATTGTAGTAGAATTTAGAACTAAGCACACAATAATGTCATAATATCAAAATAATGCTAAAAATAACAAATTTTTTATCAAAGAATGCCGGGTCACTGAAGATCGATATTTAAAAAAGTCAATACCTTCAGTAAATTGATACTGCTGTTCGAACCTTCATCGTATTTTTTATAGTTTTCGTCGTCATCAAAATGAATGTCACCACCAGCCCAGGAGTGGGCCAGCTCGCCCCCAGTCCCATCAAAAGTCTTGCGGCAATCCAAATGTGAATCTAAAATAAAAAGCTATAGTTTACTTTTCAAGCCAACGTTCAATAGAAAGCTAGTTAAAAATTGGACTCAAGACTTATGTCTACAGTGTAGAAAAATGTTATAAATTCATAAAGAGCAGATTACATTATTGTTAAACATTATTAAATTTTGACATTGCTGAAATATTCTACAGAAGCATTACACGAAACGGTAAAGAAAATGTACTGTAGTAACTATCGTATATTAAATTTTGAACACTTAAGCTTACACATTAAGTCAAATAATAATGTAAATAACACAATTAAAAAACTTAGATAAAATTACAAATCGAAGAAATAGAATAGAGATTGAGAAGTGGTAAAAATATCATTATTACCAACTCACTTCTCAACAAATGTTTTTATTAAGGTTGCATAAGACCAATAAGGGAATTACGAAAGCAAAAATTCTTTAAAAATATTTGGCTTGACCCGAGAATTCTTGCACGTGTACTGAACGCACGAGTCTTGACCCTCAGAGTGCAAAGAATTCGCACACGTCACAATTGAGCTATGCTCGATATACTAAAAATAGATTTAGTAATATTATTATACGAATATCACTTGAATGCAGTCTCGCTAAGATAGTCGTGTGAAAAAGTTTAAGTTTCGTTTGTTCTCTTCCATGTATTGTTACAATTATTGTCTTAGATCGAAATTATTCGTAAAAAGCTCGCCAATTTTTTTCGATTTCTATAGTAGATGACTTTTACATTGTTGACCAGTTGCATTGTTCTACATTTTGAATGCAATGAATCGTTGTTATTAGTGATGTTACAGTCAACTCATTATAAATAAAAAATCGTCTTATACTCTTCATGTTGTCTAAAGTATCTGGGAAACGAACAGATTATAACATAGCATCTGCTCAAGATAACAATGCGTTGTATTTTGAATATTACTCGAATATAAACAAGACGTTTATAAACTCGCAGCAGTAAACTTTTAGCGACTTCATCGAAAAGCTAAATTATCTTTTGATCGTTCTATCAAATTTAGATTAACCAAAATAAACAATTTTCAAACAAACAGTCAAGCAATCGGTTTTTTTTATTTTCTTTGTTACTCAAAATTTTCTACCACTACATTTCATCGCTAGTTCTCGCATTTTCTCCGGTTAATCGATCGTTGCGTTGAAATGATCGCAATGCTAAACAATACTGGGTAAGCGAGAGAGAGAGAGAGAGAGAGAGAGAGAGAGAGAGAGAGAGAGACGCGATCAGCGAAAGAGAAGGTCGAGTAAAGAGCGGCCGGGTCGGCCGTAACACGCGCGCATCAACAATGCTATTAATGATAACCGCGGTGGATGCATTAATCAGACAATACGCCGAACAAATACGACCGATTGGTATTTCAGAGTTGCGCACGTTGAACATTCCTAGAATTTCGTTCATTTCTCGCTTTCAGCGTTGATTGATGGATGAATTTGTCTTATTCTAAAGAAAAGACAGCCTGTCAGCAACAGCTGTCTACTAGTTAGTAGGGCCGTCTGTCTAAGTGATGATAATGATGACGAGAGAAATGAAGAGATGACAAATATACGCAGATGTAAAACAAGTTAGAGTATGATGAGATTATGATTAAGTGTTTGCGATTTATCTCTAATGAGAGGGTTGTCTTATTAGCATTATTTCTCACTGCTGAATATATTCCATTAGACTAACTTCAAATAGAAAAAATAGTATAACCCCTTTTAAAAATGAAAACAATATCATATCTACTAAGTTTCTGAAATCTCTAAGCTTCAATTAAATTTGTTAAGCTCTCCCCTCCGAAATGCTATTGGAATTTGCTTCATTTTAATTACCACACAAACATCCACAAACAAGAACTATTGTATTTCAAGTATCTAATATCTACAGGTAATTACTAGTTTTGTTTTTATGTCACTTGAGTTTTGATGTACCAGCCTCATACATTTATTTATAATTCATTAAAGTTCGGTGTACGCTTACATTAACATACAGTTGATGATTACTACCATTCATCCCCACTGCACTGTTGACACGCCGCGCAAGTGTAAATAATCAGCATATTAAATAGACATAAACAATGGCTTCTGTCGCAAAGTCACTAACGCAACAACGTGATGAAATCATGACGTAGCTGACAGTCTACAGTACGTAATTATAAACTCCCGCAATATAAAAACTAAAATAGACTCAGATATATAGCGGTCCGTAATTGGATTCAATATTATACTGGTTGTTGATGATGAGGTTTTAACAAAGTTCAGATCTAAAGATAGACCAGAGTTCTGACTTGCGAAATTATTCAGTCTCTGTTAACAATAAAAAGTGATTTATAAGTTATTAGTAAATTATGACTAGGTCTACACTGAATTGTTTCTCATTAGTATTGTTGCAAATTGTAATGACTATAAATTGTAATAACTATATATTTCGCAAAAGGTTATTTGCATATTATTTATTTATTATTAATTAGTAATTAATAAAAAAGACAGATAAGTATAGCCCAATTGAATTAAAAGGTAATTTCGCTTATTTTTGCAAGTAAAAGTTACAATTTCTATATTAAATTAACAAATAAGGCCCCCTAGTTTTAATATGCTCAATTGACAAACACAATGTTAAAATATCTTTATATAAAATCCTTGAATAAACAGTAATTGAACAATCAAGGCTGAAACATGATGATTATGAACAAACATCTCGAAGTATTATCCAGTATTAGACAAATTACAATTCCAGGATTCGATATCATAAAATATAAACCAAACATGGTTATCCAGTTAATAAACTAAGCATATCGAAATTCTTAGCACAATGAATACTATTGTTGTGTGATATCTCGATTGAATAAGCAGATATTCAACTATATGATGCGGTTTATAAGAAATAGTCCTTGCAATTGTCTTTATTATTTCTTCGAAGTCGAGCAATGGAATTTTTCATGATTCTTTGAGTAATGGACCTAAACTGCAAAACCATTGGTATCTGTTTATTTTTATGTAAAGGCCTGTTCAAATTCAATTGCTTTTCTCTTCTGTGGCATTTTATTATAGAAAAATTCATGCTTTTCTACAGTGTCTGTGAAATTTAAAAGCTTTAGATAAATAAATACATTAATTAAAAGATGATATTAATGAGATATGTCTCAAAAAATATCAGAATGTCTCTTCACATTCATATTTTTTACATTTGGATATTATCCAATTGCTATCTTTTTGACGATTGATCTTGTAAAATTGCTTTTTTTAGCAAGATACTCGAATGGTTTAAAGTCTTTTTTTTATGCTAGGATATGAAAGAATGGATAATTTTGTCTATATAATGAGCCTATGATAAATTCATGCTCAAGACTTCACACACAATCAAACGATTGCTTTGTGTCCCATAGCTCTCTTGATTTATCCGTCATCCACTTATGTCATTAAGTCGTTAAATTATGCCCCGCCTACGCTCCCACGAATCAAACACGTCCGAACCGGATGAAGAAATACAAAAGGAAATAGATCGGCAGCGATTTTCGTCACAGAAAACGACATCTTTGTTGTATAGAACGTCTGCCAATTCTCATCGCTCGATTGATGCTAAATAAAGACGTCATATTGATCTAGATAAAGATCGCCATTTTGAAACGCCCACTCTATTTACGAGACAATTGAATTTTTACAGAAACTTTTCGCAAAATAATTGCTGAGATTTTCCCTCTACTGAATAGAAGCTTCATGAAACAACTTCACACAGAATGTGAATTAAACATTGTGCAAACTAAGCATTCATATATTGCAATAAAATTACAAGTTATAATTTATATTTTAAACTTTTAATTTCTAATTTATATTTTAAGTCTTTCCTTTTAATAAATAATTTTAATTTTTTTTTCAATTAATAACAGTTTTCATATTCACTTTCTAACTAAAATCTCAATTACGCCCTAGCGCCCACGCATTGTGAATGGTCACCTCCTTCACACGAAGACCCCACCCTTTGGTTGATCGACTCTGATCTAAATGGAAAATTCAGTTGACATAAGCCGCGGGGTGATATGGTCGGTTCACAAGTGCTATACGCGGGTTGTGATATCAATAACTCGACGTAATTTCTTCTCAATTGAGCCGTCTGTAAATAGAGCCGTTATATGTGAGCTCGGGGATTTTGTCTGATACCGTTTAGGTCCGCAGACAAACATCGTTGTACCGTAAATGGAACGCCAATAAAGATATTTAAAAAGAAAGGATCAGTGAAATGATTTTGATCTATAATAGGAGAAAAATGAATTATCAGTTATAAACTGATAATTCATTTTTGTTGTAATTCTAATAGAATATGAAAATACAAATTCAAAGTGATGATGAAAAATGTGTGAATCAAAACGCATCAGTCTGGATATAATGTTATGAAAACGATATATATGCCTACATATCAAACTCGCATACAAAGAATAGCATACCTTTTAAGAAATACTAGTTTTACCACATATGATATTATTAATCAAGATTCATCTAACTTAGCTAGACAAAAAGATAACATTTTGAAATTACTTTGCTGCGCATGCCTAAATTACTAATATTATATAGTATTGCTTCATTGTAATATCTTTATCCCACTATTTTAAGCGAAAAATGATTAGCATCACTGAAATATTGACAAACACTGATTATTTTCTATTATATTTGTTACATTTGCTGATGCTATTTTAAAACATTTCGTGTTACTAAACTTTTTGCTATTAACAGTATATTTGAATTCTTTTGTGTTATATCTATATTTTATAACTGCTTTTTAAATATATAAATCCAGTTTTAAGTTTTTGTCTTTTTCATATTTCATGTAGCTCAATGTGACGTTCAGTAAAATGATACGTGTACAACTAATATTATTTCTAATAAGATGATAACACAATAGCAAGAAGTCAAGTGGTTGTTGCTGAATCTGTATTGTATCAAACACGCCCATTGAATGACGTCATATATCGAGTGTCGATTGTATTTATGTGGATCGTCGGTTGAATGGAGCCAGCAAAGGTCAAAATGATAAAAGAAGAAAAAAACCGAAAGACGCAACGAGACAGTGAAATAAATAAACAATAACAAAGCAGCGCGGGAAAAGAGTTTTAAAATGATATGATAGTTTTAGGAAGATGTTAAGAAAATATAAAATAGCAAGACAATAGAATAAAGAAGTAATTACTTTAAATAGAATTTCGAATTACTTGTATTTAATTCTGATATTCACATGAAAATTCAGTAAAAGGAAATAAATGTAAACAAATGAAACAATGACAGTAAGAAAAAGAGGCAAAAGATTTTATTAATTTAAATAAGAAAACATATCGAAAGGATGGATGTGTTAGACAGCAAACAATTGTAGAGAATTTAATAGGAAAAACAATAAACCATTCCTGCATTCTTACTGTACTTTGAGAACAAACAGATTCTTAGTCTACTTAGTTAAAGACAGAACACTGCAATGCGAAAATGATAGCATTCTTGATCGTCTCAAAAATCTGCTTTTCATTTAAATATCTTTTTTACTTTTAATTTCTTTTTACTATATTTAAGTATGAATTTTTATCGTCACTGGTTTACTAAATATATTTCTTCAATTCTGGGTAGATTTATATCTTATTTGTGTGTGTAATGATTTTATAAATATAAAATAAGCCTGATATACAAGTAGTCGTTATTTTTTATAGAAATAATCCATAAATATAAATTCCGTTTATCAAAATAAAAGCATAGAATCTGACTAACGTTTAGCGAAGGCGACCAGTATATCCACACTGGTGACGTCAGCCGTTGTGTCTTCATTGAATCTTAGAGGTATGACTTCGCTCCACATTCTGAACGACAACTCTAAGGCTGCCTTTTGCTCCACTAGGGGTATCTTGCTGCTGACACCTTCCGTCAGCAAGCGCCATCTGACTGGCTGACGGTTGTCTCGATGAAACCTCGTTTCAGTTCCAATTGATGACTGGGTATCAGTCTCTGTAAGCTGCAGATATAAAAAATACAGTGCGTCTGAGATATTAGATAAATAGGAAATGTAAAATTATTTTCAATCTAATGTTAAATGTAGGCCTATATGTTACTAATTTTCACTTTCAATATCTCAAAGTTACTGTAGGCATGTTATGAGCCTGTTGTATATTATTTAAATAGACAACAGGCATTGATAACTTATTGCTTGCTTATCAAGCTTAAAACTAGACATCAAAGCAATGAAGTATTCGCCAACCATTATGAAATATCATTAAGACATAAGCTAAAGCAAATACAGTATTTCTTGGCAATGCCCGCAACTGAATATACAGATGACTATTTATTCCAATAGTAACAAGATTATTCAGATCATATAATATATCCCAACTCGATTGTCCAATCTTCAGAATTGTGTAATCCAACTATAATCGTTTGTTATAATACTTGGTAAAAAAGAGAATTTTAACCAAGTATAAATATACCTGAGCTTCAATGCCAGAGATGAGGGATCTCTTCCTTCTGATCCTATCCCTCGCACTGATCGCCGCCTCCACGCTCAGCGACCCGTCCACCTCCCATCGACCTTTACGATGATGTCTCGCAAGTCTACTCCTCATCTTTTTCGCCCTTCTTCTGCTTTCAGTCTTTCTCTTTTCCGCTATTTCTTCCATCATTCTCAAACGCCTGCTGGTCCTCTCATCATTAGCATCAAAATCATTCCCTTCTACCGGATCAAAGTGGATATTATCCACTGGTCTTGGATTACTTAATCTCCTCGACATGTTCTCCCACTGGTCTGAAATATCTCTTTTTCTCTTACTATTCCTCGTCGCGAAACTCGCAAAATTCAAGTCTTGTCTTCTTCTTGCCGCAATTCTTTCTCTCCTTCGCGCCAGCGCGTCGCTGTCTCTGTTTACATCGCGTGACTGGGGAGGTAGAATATGATTGGACTGTCGTCTGGCGTCTATGACGTTATAAGAACCGCCGTATTGTCGAGTTGACACGGAGTAGTTTCGACGCGATGATTCTGGCGGTAAATCCCAGACACTTTTTGAGAGGGCTTCGGGGATCGAAACCCGGGCTCCTTGATCGGATTGGAAACCGGGTGTTCTGAAGTGGTAGCGGTCGGATTTCTTTTGGATTATTTTTTTACGAAGTCTTTCTGGTTCTGCATCTTCAGGGATGGATGATCGACGTGGTTTTATGTTGATTTCAGTATCAGTGTTACCGCACCGACCTTTACTCATTGTACGTTTCGTTTCGCTGTCGATGCTGTGAATTATGTTAAAATTTATTTGAATGGTTTAAACTTTAAGGTATAGGCTTTAATTTTATTTGGCACTACCACTCAATTGATGTTATTGCTTTATAGAGAGTTAAGTATGTAAGTATATCTGCATAATATAGTTATTCATTTTTACTAAATTTTTAAGTAGTAAATTCTTGTTTAACAGTTAATATTTTTTCCATTTGAATAAGAACTTATTTCAAACTTGTGCATCTGTGACAATTCGTTAAGTGTAATATAAACTCTTACATTATTAGCCATTTCTAGAAGCTTTTTAAAAAAGTTCACAAAACTGTTTAGCCTAGCAATTGCAAGAGTAATTAAAAGACTGATTTTTTTAAACCAAACAACATTCTGATCATTCGCTACATTCTTAGCAATACCTTCTTAATAACTTCACCCTCATTACCGTTCAATATCAGCCTCAACTCCACGTTTATTGTTCAACTAATAAAACTAATACATACTAGTGTAGCAAACATCAAAAACAGGCACTCCACATTTTTACCAAAAGTTTTTTCCACATAAAACAAGAACTAGTTTCTCACCGTCCGGTGGGTTCTAAATGAAAGCGTTCCTGCAGCTGAATGATAGCCGCGTGAATTGCCCGATCAGTGCACTCCCTTCTTCCAGAGACTCCTTCCCCCGTCGCCGCCGAACCGGCTGCCCCTCCCTCCTGGATAAGGCTCGATAAGATCGAGGACGAGGACGCGTCCTGAATCCTGTGGCGCCTGGAACTCGGTGAACTTGATCCGGGAGTGCAGTTAAGATAGCCATATTTCTGAAGATACCGCTAAAGAGAAAGAGAAAGTATAGAACTATGCAATCAAAGGATAAGATATGGATATATGTTAGTGTGAATATTTAGCACTGAGATTATTTAGAATTGAGCAAAGATAACCCGATTCTGGAAGGGTGAGAAGGGGATATTTTTAAGAATTGAGATGATAATATGTAACTAACAATGATTTTAACTTAAAATATTTATCAATTTTAACTAACCTTTCATAGAAAAAAGCTCGAAAAGTTAAACATCAACAAATCCAAAATGTTCTAATGTTCTTATTAAGAATTTGTAATAAGTTTACGTTTAAAAGCAATAGAAAATCAAGAGCGAGCTGAATATTTAAACTGAGTTACAATAACTGAGCCGTTTTGCTTTTTATATGAGTAGCACTAATGGACACGGACATAACTTGATTTTTCTGAACCTTGGTTTGATGATAATAATCTGGAATGTGTTACCAAATACAAGAATGTCAAATATAACAATAAGCGTTTTGTCAAAAGTATCATTTGCAGCGAGTGGGACAAACTGGATCCTGAGATCAATTCAGACACATTATTGTTACATTAAAGGTTTTATTGTGATCTTGAAAGTGGCTAATAACACACCATCGAGTGCATGTATTGAACTCTGAGTCACTATATGTTGCTTTAAAAGGAAGAATAGGCGTTTTTATTAGAATATCTGATGCAATCTTTTCTTAATCTTACCCGGTGCAATACTGTCTTGGATGGACAAAAGAAGCGGTGACTAATGAAGATGATGCCAGCAAATTGACACAGTAAAAAAACATGCATGTACTACAGTATATATAACGACAAAATACATTATAATGAGGTTTCGCTTAAAATATCTATCTAAATCAAGTTTCAGAAATTTTTACTTATTAAGACCATTAGAATTTTTACAAGTCAATGAAGTCATAGACAATTGCCATAATAGGTCCAAGATTTTTGATTTTATGTTTTAAGAAATGATTGCATGTTCGTTAAAGAGGACAATAGCTTACAAAGCGTTTATGCTTTCAAAATTACATTTACGTTCAAGTTACTTTTAATAAATGATTCAAATTAAAATGATACTCTAATTCAGAGAATATGTCGGTGAATTATATTTATGCTCCTTTTTATTGTAATATACATTGTTCTATTCTTAAACTGGATATAATTTGACACCAAAGTTTCGATTCCAAACACACAGATGATGATTTTGCAAACCAAAAAAATGTGAAAATCTGAGAAATAAGATGACGAATCAGTTTTCGAAAACTTATGTCTTTTTGTGAAAACAATGAGTCACACTTTCTCTAAACCAAGGACATCATACTGTGCTGGTTGGGGCGTTACTGTTTTTAACTGAGTTATGAGAAAATATTGAGAATAGATTATTTCATAAACAGATATTTAAATGCTGACGCTATGGATACTATGTAATCATTGATATATTATGTAAACAAATCGTATTGTTAAGAAAACATTAAATAAAATATTTCGAAAATTTCATTTACTCAACGATTCAAATTTTCATTTAAAACAAATTGATGCAAATTTTCACGGTAGAAATATATATGATATAAATATTTTGATCGATTAATGTTTTACAGTAATATATTCAGTCATTTTGATTAAAATAAGGATAATTTAGTTATTCTTTTATCTGACGATGAAAATGTTACTAACATTGGTGAATTATAATGTACACTGTGAACGTAAAAAAAACGACCCTCCACAATTACAACAATAATTTACGCAATAATTTGTATATTTTAATAGAACATGGGAAAACTGCAGTAAATGATTATGAGTCACATATTAAATCATTTTTTAGTTATAGTGTGTGCTCAAAATGTCCTCCTTCCGCCTCA
>JAQIXG010000346.1:0-35256 GCA_034700105.1 Oconnorella tubifera
ACTTATTATTAATTTAGCTCTTTAGTACAATTTGTAGTTAATTTTTATTTAAAAATGTACGTCTAGTCACAAATATTAATTTTTATGGAATTATTATCGTCTTTCAGTGCGTTGCTTTTAATGATTTAAATCCTCAAGCTCCAATTCATGTACTGATTGTGCCGAGAAAACCAATCGCTCAATTATCAGTGTCCGAAGATGATGATGATTTAGTAAGACTTCTGCATAATTATAAAATAGTTATAATTGTTATAATTTTAATTATAATTAGTTTTAAGTCCTTTCCTTCGAAACACTGATTTAGCAACATGTCAGAAATTGCTGTTCTGTGCTGATATAACATAAATTGAGAAATCTATCAATCTTTCTGAAATATTTTTATTTCTATTAATTGTAAGTTATTATTTTAAAATTTATTTATTTATGTAATTACAAGAGTTATATCATATAAATATCAATTCACTTTCTGTGCTGATGTGACGTTGAGCGTTGTTTTTAATTTTTTAGATTCTAGGTAACCTGCTCAAAGCTGCTCGTAAGATAGCCGTTCAGTTAAACGTGGCAAAGTCCGGCTTTCGACTTGTCATAAACGACGGCCCGCACGGCTGTCAGTCTGTCTATCATCTACACGTACATTTGCTGGCTGGCCGTCAACTCGGCTGGCCCCCCGGTTAAATTACCGCTGTAGCTGTGTAGCCGAGTTTGTTGAAAATGGGTTGGGTGAACTTTGTGATTGTGGCATTTGGTTGCAATGTCAGTTGCATTTTTGTTGCAATTAAGTATTAGAGGGAATTTATTGTAAGATAATTGATATAATGCTTGATATCATTTAATTTAATCCTCTTGAATGAGTAGTTTTTGGTCTGAAAACATTAGTTTTTCATGTTTATTCTTCGTGGCTTGGTCACATTTTGTTTTCGAAAGCTTTTCGCTATTTAGTAATTGCATAAAGTAACTCAGAAATAAGTTCAATAAATCTGGATTGAAAATCGATTTTTCATTCATAATTCAGTTTTAGAGGACTTTTGCTTAAGAAAATATTTATGGAAGATCAATGCATCAATAGGATTTAAGTTATAAATAGAACTAAATGTAGATTCAATAATTGAAATATAAATTTGTGAAATAGAAGTATGTTGTATTGGCAATTTATATTAAGCGTTATTTCTAATGGAAATTTATCTGATTTATTATGCTGTAATTTTAACTAATGTTTCATTAAAGTTTTGTTAGCTTTGCTTTAATCGATTCTAATTAACTAATTAAGCTTAAAAATAAAATTATACTATATAACTTGTGCATAATTGCAATAATTAATTTAAATTAAATTTGATCATTTTGCATTAATTTTAATTAACTAGTATCCATGCTGTAGTTGTATAGAAAATATGCACTATATTAAACATGTAATGGTCAACAAGCTATAGATTTTATTTTCAACCCAAAAAATGCAGGCTCTAACTTTTCTGTAGTATATAATTCTTCCCCAGTGTTCAACATTGCTGTTTCAATGAGTCCCTTGTGTGGATGTAAACCTCTAGAGACCTTTTTGTGTGTAATTGATTTTCGGATTAAATTACACTGAGACCTGAAATATTAATCCCCATTGCATGTGTCTCCCTTTGGTAATAAAAATCCCTTTTATATGTGCTTGCTGTAATGCGTCGGAATGATAATTATTTAGCACACTGTTTTAAAGTATTAAGCGATTTCATCACTTGGTTTCTCATAAGAAAAAGTGACGAGTTCTTATTAGAAACCAATGGTCATGGTTTTGTTTTATCATTGTTTCTGATAAGAAACCAAGATGAATTCAAGATGTCAGTTAAAGTGACTATACTAATGTGATAACTGATCTATATATAGAATTGCTATATAGTATATATATAGAATCATTCTATATATAGAATCTATATATAAAAATTCCTATATATTGAATTATATATAGAATCTCTATATAAAATTACTATATATGTGACTCGATGCATAGAGTGACATATATACAGTAGTATAAATAGTGGATACATAGATCATTTGATGTGACTTTAAGCAACAAAGTGCTTTTCCATTCGTTATCAATTTGGTTCATTTTAGATTATCATGCTGGGAGCAATATTTGAATATTTTAAAATGCCAGAAATCTTCAGCTAATTGATATTGGATATAACGAGTCATTAGTGTTAAAATAATTCTATATAACCCGAGGGTTATATAGAATAAAATGCATATAACCCAGGGTTATATAGAATTTGTAAACGTACACCAAATGTATAGCAAAAATAATATACAGTATGTTTATATACTGTATATATATATAGTATGTAGCATTTCAGAAAGCTTTTGTGAGAAGATTTCTTTTAAAAAAAAGTTATTTTAATTAATCTGGGAGCAAAATTAAGCCTAAATTAGCGATTATGTGAAAATTATTATTTCTATTGTATAAAACTTTCTCGTGACTAAATAAAACCAACACAAATACATTCTGTTATTACTGCATTTAATCAATGCTAATAATTTCATTAAAAATTTATAAGATTTGGCATTTAGGTACAAGAATTGCTTGAACACAATATGCATACGAATCATGTAATGCTGTCACAAATATTAATACAATGCAAAGTCGCGAGAGTAAAAGCTCTGAAAAGGCTAATTTAAATTTTAAATTTATATATAAATCAAACTGAAGGAACTAAAATATAATCTTTGTTCACACATGAAAAGTAGATGAATAATGTAGACTAAATTAATATCAAGAAGTACGGATAAATTGGTCTATTTATTAATAACTGTATAAAAACCAGTTACGAGTGAAAAATATTCTTACAAATAAAATTCTGCTGATGATATTATTGATAACAACTTTACAAGTAATGATGATGACAAATGATATTTGTTCTTATCGTCTTCATTACAGCAACATTAAAGTAGTTTGTATAATTTTCATTTATCAACACAAATCGTATAATACTAATTTAAAATAGCCAGGAACATGCGATAAACTCCTGTTATTTTACATTATATTTAAATATTTAACATTAATGTCAAAACTCAATTCAAAACGGAATGAACACACGAGCGCCTGGGATTCACTATGATTTGTCTTCAAAATTCATTCCATGTGGTTATTTTTTAAGAGAATCCTGCATTTTTTGTTTTCCAAATTTATTATTTCTCTCCCCCTAAAGTTTAGCGAAAAATCGATGAGCTGCCGTACCCTTTCTTTTTTCATTTTTAAATGTTTCATTTTTTTGCTGTATATTTTTATCAGCGAATCAAATTTAAAAGTATATACATTTACAATATGCAGTATAGAACAAATTCATAATACAGTAAACTTAATTTAATTATGCAGATTATAAAATCAAACAAATATAGTATACAAGCAGATCAGCTTAAAGTATGAAAACAACTGTTAAAAGCTTAAATCAATTATACAATTCTTAAAGATTGAATCTATTATAAATTGAAGTTTTAAATCACAACTTTTGACTTCATTTCTGCTATAGCAAATACAAGTGATTAAATTATGGCATAAATAGATCTAGAATCAAAACAAAACAGAAAAACAATTGTCCCGTGTCAACGGGACAATTGTTTTTTGATTATTTTTTCTTAATGTCCAAAGATCGGCTTTTTGATTATTTTTTTACAAATACTCCATCAGAGAAGTCATTTTGGGGGGGGGGAAGGCTAGGGCATTCCCCCCTCCTAACATTGCAAATAGACTGTATTCATTTCATGAAAAAAAAATTCATTCATAGTATTCATTTATTCAGAGTAGACAATTTAACGCAGTAAAAAGAAATAAGATAAAGAAATTGTCATTTATGTGCTACTGACTTCTGACCCCCCCCCCTTGAAAAACTGAAATAACAGCACAGTAGTCCATAACTCAAATAAAATATTTGATAGTACTCAAATAAATCATCAAAAAAGACTAGATGGACTAGATAGTTTATTATCCTATATCAAATACTACATCATTAATACTAAATCATGAATAGCACCAACAAGAATACAAAATGAACTTTAAGAATAAGCAGCAAGTCTGATAAGTTTCTAATATAGCGGCAATGGTAGCAACTGAAAGAGTAATAAATACATGTAACTTTTAAATGACACACATGAAATAGCAAACCATAGTATTACAAGATGCATTGGATCTTGTATTTAGGATACAGAATGAAGGTTTATTGAGTTAAATTAAATATGATTTACCTAACTGAGTCTAGTACACAAACCAGGATTAAAGCATTAAAACAATTCAACTTTTTCACTAATGTCTACAATAGACAGAAAATGAAACTCATTTTCAGTAACATCTTACTCAAACCTTAAAAGAATTTCAAGTAAAATGATCAGAATCACAATAATGATGACCACGGATTGAACAGTTCTTATAACAGATGTAAAATTATTTTTAAAACGCAAAAATATCTATTAAAACAAACAATATTAAAATTTTTCGTATAACAAACAACATATAAAGTAGTAATCAGCAGACAACACTGAGTGTAAAACATTGTTCATAGAATGTATAAATTAAATTGACTAACATAGGCGCCGGAAATAATACTGAAATAACTGAATACTTGTAACAATACCTGAATAGGTTTCAAATTCATTTATATACGGATAGGAATGTCAACTGCTTTCATATTGTATCATTATCAGTGATAATATGCAATATTGTAATGATTTTTCAGTGATTTTTACAAAATTTATAAAAAACTTCAGACCTATACAGTAAAATGACTACAATGATAACATCATTTAAAGAAAATATATAATGTTTTAATATAACTGTATATCATTCTGTCAAAGCAATTAGCAAAATTGATAGATATTGAAGTAATTGATAGTTATTGATATATAAAGAATTGATAGATATGATTTTTAGCTGATATATTATATGTCAAAAACTAATTTATCCAATAGAAATTTAGCAAGGTCAAAAGAGCGATAATGTCCAATATATTAGAAAAGAAAGTTTTGTATAATATAAACATTTGACTGCTTAGATCAAAGTTTTTCTTTTTTTGTAATTACTTTACGAACCAAAACAAAGTGCCTTTCTGCAATTTTTACGCAAAATTAAACTATTCTAAATGATATTTAACATTGATCAGATCTACAGTAAAACAACAATGACGATATAACTAACCGAGTCAACTACTCCATAAAAACATTCACTCGTATAAATAAAACAAACTCGGAGTAAAAACTCCCATTTAAAAAATACTAACTCTCGAATAAAAAAACAATCGTCACAACAGCCCACCTTTCAAAAACTCTCTCGTTTCCCCCACAGAACTAACTAAAGTCTTATTTCTAACAAACGGAAGATTAAGATAATAAGTCGGATCAAACGTCACAGTCGTTGGGATTATCGTTCTGTTGAAGATCAGCTCTTCGATGCAGTCCGACGTGATCCACTCGAAGTAGCTGTGGAACTTGTTGACAAACAGTTCTGGTCTTCTGTGAAGCCAAGGAAGGTCACCGACACCGAAGATGCAGATCTCTCGAACCCACTTTCCCTGACAGACCCAACTTTCCCAGGACCAGTTGATTTGGGCAGAATACCACTTCCAGATAGTGGCTCTGGCTGTGAAGGGTTTGGTCTCTGGGTCACCTGTTGAATACATCGCATCAGATTATTGTTGGGCCAATTACAGGGAGGGTGGACGGGATAGCGACAGCCCCTTGATTATAATTCAATTTTTCTTAATAAAAATGAATAGTAGAAGAGGTAAGTCATCTTCCTAGAGTAATAATGGAAAAATTGAGGATAATATTATATACACAGAATATCATACTGACTATAAAATAGCATTGGCAATCCTGCAGTTTGTCAAATGTTTAACTAATTTACAGTATCATTTTTGTAGAGGTTTTGTAATTTAAAACTTCAGAAATGTCTTCACACTAATAGTCTGTAATCACAGGCTCAGTGTAATGATTACATCACAATTTAAATTTTAAAATTGAAGAATATTTCATGAATTAAATTGAGCATGAATTAAATTGCACAATATGTATCATATTGCAGTATCAAACAGATATCTGTTTCAGCATCAAACAGAAAATAATATACTGTGGTAGGTTGACATTCAATTTGGTTATGTAGTCATTTAACTGCATTTAATTATTACATTTCTCTTTCAGCCACAGACATCAAAACACTCTCCAGCAAGGCTCCGTTTCAAACCAGCCCCACCCCTTTAGTTCAGTATCTTATCAATCTACTTATACTTTATAACAATGATGTAGTCTTTATTTTGAAGCATTAACTGCTTTCAAAATGCTTAAAATATGACTAGAATTAGATAGATTAGCATTTGCTACAGTTAGCATTCTATCTAAAGAGGTGGAACTAGTTAACAGTCAAGCCTCGCTGCAGACTTGTGTCCAAGAGCAAATTATCTATATTAATGAGAAAGTCTAGTACACTTGCCCTTATAGCTGCCGGGTGCATGTAAATGCACGTTGTGATTTAATGTGGGCCAAATGTACTCGTCTGGAGCTAAAGTATCACTAAACCATTCTAGAATGTTCTTTGACCAGGGATGATGAAGAAAATAGACGGCAAATTCACGGGTAATAGCAACCTGGATTAAAGAAGAAATACAATACATTAGAAATAAACCTGACAAAATATGTGCTAGAAATTGTCAAAAAAATGAAAATGCTTTGAATCAGGGTTCAAAATATTGTAGCATTGTGTTTTGAGCTTAGATTCAAAACATTGCCTTTAGGTGCAATATACTTTAGCTCAAATAAATATTTTAAAACTTGATCAGATTTTCAATGGTAATTTCAGTTGTTTATTTGCTGTTAAACCTAAAGCCTGTGTTTCAATTGCCTCTATAAATGTAACATTAAAACACATGTACTAACATACATAAGCGCACACTTACTTCTTAAAATAATTACAAATATGACAAATATTATTGGAAAATGCTTTAAAACCAGAATTATTGGTTTTAAACCAGTTAAACTTCACAGTAGGGAGTGTTTTGAAATCAAATTCAAAATACTGAAAGCTATATTTTGTCCTTTTCAAACTATAGCTTAATGACTAAAAACGATAGCTAAACTTTTAGACTGGACTTGTCTACACACAAAAATCAACAGTTATCAGATCTGAATTACACAAAAGTTAAAAGTAGGATCTATTATACAACTTTACATACTTATTTATAAATTGTATAAAACAAGTATAATTGTTTATGGACTGATTTCCTGGATAAATTGTTTTCCTCTCTCAGTTGATGGTTTGTCTTTACTGCTTGGGTGGAGCATGTGTGGTCTTTCCTGATACTGAAGGATGTCTGCGACATCGTCCCTCGATTTCTAAACTAACGTTAAACTTCAAGATTAAGATTTAATTTAACAAAATAAAGTTGAAACAAAAGAATTAAACACCAAACCTGATTGCTACCCTTGTAAACTGAGATGTTATAAGGTGGAGTCGACTTTCTAAAAGGAGTTAATATCATTACATTGAACCAAGTAGATAAATGCCAGTGTACATAGTAGCGAATCCATAACCAAAAGTGCTGAGATCTGAATAATGGCAAAAAATGCAGCAAGTAAATAAAAGAATATGTAAATAAATGGATAAAAAAAGAGCAAAATAAATAAGCTAAAGAAAGTATACAGAGCTTAAACAAAGAAACTGCAGTAAAGCAAAATAAATATAAAAGCAAAAAAAATGTCAACTCGCTATGGAAAACTCTAATATGAAAAGTCACTATGGAAAGTCATTATGAAAAATTCCTATGTCAAACTCACATATATGGAAAGTCACTGTATACAATTATCTAATGGCTCAATAGATCTTATATAACTTTGCTGTTTCATTGAGCGTATGCTGAGATTATACCAATATTAATCGTAAATTAATGTAATATTTATCAAGTGATTATGAATCTGATTTTGGCATCTTAAATATAACTTGAAAAGTAATATTATAGTGAGTCAACATCAAGCTATTCATCTGGTTTATTTGCAGCATTTACATTTTCAAGTTAGTAATACTGATGATGATTAAGAGTTGCATAATTGAACTCTTTGTCATTGTTGTAATTGAATTCAAAATCGATTTGATTTCCCCAGAAGATTGACTTTTAAAGGTCTACTGTGTAGGTTATCTTAGTGCGTTTAGACCTACATTTACAATATCATTCAACGTTTGTTTAATGTTTGTTTTAATTCATATGTGTTTACATGCACAACCTGAAGCAATTTAGAAACAAGATCTTCATGCTGATAACTGATATCAGCAATCTATAGTTCACAAATCACAAGCCAAAGCCAAATCCACAAATGTTCATAGCCAAAAGTGAAACAAAAATAATGAAATACAGCAAGTAAAATTTTTATGTAAATGTAGTGTGTAAAATAATAACACAAGGCTAAAAAATGGTAATAAATATATATCTTTCTGTGTTTCTTTCAAGTAACTTTAGTTTCTGTTTCATTATTAATAGCCACATATTTATTATAGGATATAAAAGTAAGTAATTGTTTCATTGTAGGAAAAAAAGCTAAATGAAAAAAATTAGAAGAATAGAATTAACGCCCGTTTTCAGTGGTGAAATTCTTCTAAAACTGAAATAAATGATGTTAAGTAAAGTTTTACTCTCCACTTTTTCAGGTATTTGCTAAATTTATGATATGACTTTTTATTCCAATAGAGATTTACATTATAATACAACACACAAAATTAAAACACACACAAACCTTTTAATACTGCCCTCAATATCATTCGCGCCGTCGTACAACTTCAAAATCTTAACCAATTCTGCATTACTGTGCGCGGGAAACATTTGCCCGCTCAAATTCAAAAAATACTTCCACACTAGGCTCGGGCTGAGTAGCTCTCTCAGGCAGTTCATCTCGGCGTGCATAATACTGATGTGGCCCCAGAAGACGCTTTCGAGCCTAGAGGCGATGAAGACGTTGGGGAAGCAGTCGGCTATAGCCCGCATTGCGGTGAGGACGGCCGCGCTGGCCTTTAAGTCAACGTGGATGCAGTAGTGGTTTTGCGGCATGTATATAGCGCGCAATAGTCGTTCAACCTAATAAAGTAAGCAAGGATGCTTACTGTGTTTATTTATAAATTTGGATATATTTTTAATTAATTAATCTGAAAATTATAAATTCAATGTATTTGGGTTAGATGGACTATTATTATATGCGAACTGTGATAGTGAATTAACAGACAAGTAATAAAATGCATTTCTATTCAATTTATGATATGTTAATTGTTACGCTACATCAGCGTGTAGCTACTTGCTTGTAATGCTTCAGATTTGAATGCATGTTGATAACAGAAATTTTCTGGTCATTTTTTCTTTTCGGGTTTTTCTTTCTCATATATTTTCTCTGATTTTTCTGCTTTTCCATGTTTCTTGCAAAAAAGTAATATTTTCTTCGGCATCGAATGTTAAAGCACTTGAACTGAGACCTCGTTTTCTACTGAGTCATATAGAAGCCACTATAAAATATATCTCACACTGCATCCAAGCTTCTTGCATGATAAAAGATAAGAGAAGAAAAAACCTTGCTGCATCCAATTGTCAGAGTTTGCAAAGTTCATTGCTGTTATAGTACACAGTTTACTATTACTAAATCAAAGAAAATCTAAGCCTATAGTGTTATCAACGCAAATCTATAATTGTTTTATTAGAATTCCAATACTAACCACATTTCTAGCCCCAATCTTTAACAGCTGAATATTGACTGTTAATTAATTATTCACTGATGAAAGTCTTTTTAATTGATCAATATGCCATGAATTAAAACAATGAATCAGATTGAATAATTTAAATTCATAAATGAAACTAACAGCGATTAGGCCTAACAATAATGATAACACTCAATAAACGCATTGCCATAAATATGCAATTATAAATCTATTGAAGTAATCAAATTGCCACACAACTAGTTGAATCAGAATCAGTTTTGAATTGAATTAAATCAGAATTGAATCAGTTTCAATTGATTAAATCTTAATACAAAATTACAGTAAATCTCAGATTAAAAAGAGTATAAAATGAGTATTAATATAAATAGAGAATTTTCACTTTACAGTAACGTTTCAAGTAATCAATTTTCAAGTTACAGTATAAGTAGATTATTCACATTTTTTACTTCCTATTGAAATTAATAGAATAAAAAAGGTCATTACATAACGATATCATGCGAAATCATTAATTTCTCATTGTTTTTATTCAACAGTCCAACATTACGAATCAAATGCAGAAATAAAATCACTTGTAAAACACAACAGTATATTTTTGTATGTCAAAAATAGTTAAATTCACTTTAAATTTGCAAATAATCGAATAATATGATTACAGTTTGAATTTTATTCGCAGATCGCCGTTTTGCATAGAACAAGAAAATAAAAACAAAGGGAATATGCATTCATATTGTATGCCTTTATTGACGATATATCAAATTATATCGTCCCAATAACAGTTTACTCTGATTCAACTATAAACAATTCTCTTATTTGTATTGAAAAACAAACAGGCCTCAATTATTGTCATGTGACATTTAGATCAAAGAGCTGAACTATAGTTTAACATTAATAGTAAACTAACAACAAAGTCACAAATATGATATCGTATTTTTAAGTTGAACAACTTGGACTTTCTGCCAGTAAAGTTTTACTCTGCACTTTTCTGTTGGTTGCAATATTTATAATCTCAATCTTTTTGACACAATAATATTAAATAAACAATGAACAAATAACATCTTTTAGCTTCTAAAACGTGTAGCAAAAAGTAAAGCACAATATTGACATTTAATTAGATCTACTTTCAAATAAAAATGTTTGATTAAGTATACCTCAAATATCAACTATCTTGTTCACACATTACAACAATCGTTAGTTACTTATTAATTGATGATCATTACAACAGTTACTACTAATAAAAATCGAGAGTATTTTTTATTTTCTTGCATATTGTTAGCGCGTAGCTTCTATAGTTAAATGAAACTTCGCTATCATTTACAGATATTTTGTATTTTCTGCACTTAATGCAGACTCTATTGGAATGATTTATTTTGATTTATTTAGTTACTGTGTGTATATTTCTGTCAATAAGGTTTTTTGACGGGTCACGATTACAGACAGTTATAATATACCAAAGTCAGTAATCAGAAATGTAACTCTGGCCTATATAATTATTTTACTTTATTTTAACTAAATAATTAAAATATAGAATTTTATTAGATTCTGGCATTCAGTCTGCAACATACGAGTTTAATAATTAAAGAATCTTTAAAAGAAACGGGTTTCGAGTAAAATTAAGCTGAGATATAGGCTAACTAATATATTTATCAATATATTATGTTTAATTTAGTACAATTATTGAGAGTTCAGCTAAACTTCTCAAAAATGACTCAACATGTTTTTGCTGTTTATTTCTTGTTGTCCATATTTTGGTCAATTATAATTATATATATATCTTTATTTCACACAAAGTGTAGATATAACAACAGTTAGAAAACAAATAATATCAATATGAAAAAATAAATAAAAATAGAAATAATATATATATATGAGTTTAATTCGCAAAGTAGAAGAAAAGTGTCAAACAAGAAATAAGAAATAAGTAAATACATATCTAAATAGCATACGCCAACAGTGATTAAAGTCGTTCAAATGTTCGTCACAGTTAAATATTGAGTTAAGATTGACAATCGGAACAGAAAAAGAAAAATACAAAAACACTATAATACAAAAAATATATATACATATGTATGTATGAACACGTATACATAAGAATATATAAACATTTAAGCAAAACTGAAACTACATGATTAGGCTGTTATATAATAGAACTAACACTAAATTTAAATGATTGATAAATATTAGCTGTGCATCTCGAAGTCGACCAGGATGGGAAACAATTAAATTTTTCAAATACACTTCTAAATTCACCGCATTTAGAATACAAGTTACAGAGTGACATAATTGTCTCATTATAAACGCAATTATCAGACATTCGCTTAACAAAAGAAATGCGTCTTTGATTAATGATATGATATATATCAAGACGACCGCATAAAGATATAAGTAACCGAACTGATTCCCAAGGGGGATATTCAAATATCTTTCGATAGACGCTATTCCACCAGCTATTCATAGATTTTAATTGAGCATCACTAAAGTTAAGACTTTCAACTGCATATAACAAAATAGGTAAGCAACGAGTTTCCACTAATTGCAGTTTAACCATTTCAAAATTTCAAGTAAATTTACACTTAGATAAAACAACATTAACAGTCATATAAAATTTACGTCTAGTTTCTGTAAAATCAACAGTAAAATATTTACCAGATTGCAACCAAATTCCCAAGTATTTTATTTTTTCAGCCCAACATAGATCAACTGAATTAAAAGTAACCGCTGCAAGAATAATATGATTATTGGGTCCTACTATTAAACATTTAGATTTATTGCAATTAAAAGAAATACCTAGATCAGTACCAAGTGAGCCACATAAATTTAACATACGTTGTAAATCGATTAAAGAAGCAGAAATTAAAATAATATCATCAGCATAAGTTATACATCCTGCAAATAAATGTTTGATATAGCAACACAATCTAGAGTCTCTCATTGCAGCTGTTATACCATCAATATATAAATTGATTAAAATTGATGCTAAAATAATTAATGATCTTATTTGAAGTAACTGTTATAAATCTCTTAATTATTTAGGCCTAATGTGATGTCATTGTGTTTTATAGACTTGTTAATAATAAATTTAAAACAGATACCTTTATTTTCATCGTAGGCTATCTATTGCTTAAATATTTAGGAATGTAATAATTTGTCAATAATTAATTACTTATTCTACAGCATTTATATATTGTTCAAGAATTGTTCTGAATTCAGTTCATTTAGTCGTCCACAAAAAGGCCTACTACTCAGGTCAGACTTATAACGTCTCGATATATCACTGAATGATATTACTTCTATACAATAAAATCATACATTGCTATGATTAATAACTAATACTGCATCATAATTAATCATCAGTATATATTAACTACACTTTAGAAATGAGTTCAAGTATAAAGTTAAAATACTTTGATAAATATTTATCTTCGTTTAGGAAGGTTAGTGTGACGCTTGTAATGACTAAGTAAAATGTTCACCAGTCTACATATATATAGAGCCCTTCAAGTGTTAATCATGCTTAGAAGATAATAACTAAACTATAGTTATTATAATATAATAACTTTATAAAGATTATAATATATTGGGTGATAATGATATATTATAATAAACAAATTTAATAAATGATCAGATATCAGACTCGCTTGAGTCTATGCTATTTACAAATATTTGAAGTCACTTTTAAACAAGAGTCATTTGTTGATGTAACGACTGTTACCTGTTATTTATATTTAACACTTGTACGCTTCGATCAAATAACGATTGTGAACATATTGAGTGAAATCAATAACAAGTGATAAAAGCAAGGCGTAACTAAGACATTGATTAAATTGAAACACGCTATTGACAATCCTACACCATTGTATATTTTGTAGTTGCAAAAGTTAATTGAGATTCTGCCTATCCGCCCTGATTCATTAGTGTTTTGAATCGGGTAGGACTGTTTAATCTATAGTTTATTTTGCGTTATATGACGTCGTAGTGTCATGACATAGCTTAGTGCTGAATACTTGATGTAATTCTATTTAGCGATTAACTTAACTTTCTGTGCACACCTTTTTACAATAGTTATTTTCTAGTAGAAATCTAGTGTGTTATACTAGGACTATAATATATTGATATTTTACTCCACATTAACGAATGTTTTTGTTAGAGTTTGTTATGTTTTAGTAACAAATTTGGTTATTAATTGATAATACTTTTAGTAATAAACAGTTTTTATATTAGGCTTATTTATTATTAATTAACAGTTGATCCATTATTTGATCTTTACCGCATTTATTGATTTGTGACCATTTTAATAAAATACTCCTTGACAAGTTATGAATTTTGAATATTTCATAATCTAATAAAGCTCTTATTAACTAATTATAGGTCGGTGTAACACATGTTCATCCACTTATATGCCATTGCACATAAGTTTGTTGACGAGTTTAAATTTAAGTGCGCGTTAAATAAAGCTGTCTGAAACAAGATACTATTTATCGATGTTTTGCATTTAACTGCTTCACAATAATCTAACTTCTTATCTAATTGCTACACATTTCGTAAACGTTCAACTTTTTCGCCATTTTTTATTAAACAATCTTGTATAATTACTATTTAAATGTTCATCGTAATTGTATTAAATTGTTTCATTGTAATTTCCTTTTAAGCAATTAAATGTATTCATTAAGACTTATTGACTAAATGCTATAAATCATTATGTAATTTGTATGGCTGTTGTATTTTATTCATTTAGAACTGTACGTATTATTTAATTCTCAGTTAGAATTTCGACACCATTTTATTGCAATCAACTTTTGCTTTAAATACTCTTTTATTGTGCACAAGCGTTGCATTTTTGAGGCTCTTTTGTCTTCTATTGTTAAACCAATTTCACAACAAACAATAAATTCTTCAGATTTTATTGTGTTAATAGTTTTAAAATAAGCCTTTTTTATCAGAGTTTTGAACTTCGAAACAATCACCAACCTCCCTCCCCATAATCACTCCGTGATGCAATAAATTCTGTACAAACTTATTTAAAAGTAGAGCATAAAATGAGCTTTATGCTCTACTATAATGCCTATAATGCATGACAAAATGTTACTATAATAAAGACATTTATTGCTTTCATTTACTTTCATTTTTCTTATCTGCCTATAATAAATCTTCTTTATTTAGATTCTATTTAAGCAGTTTTTCGTCACAATTCAACTTTTATTGTTCAAACGTCAGTAGGCCTGTTAAATTACTGCATTTATTTAGTAAAATGACTTTAGATGAAATAATTTTATATTTTAGGGGATTTTTAATTAAGTCTCTTGAGACGCTTGATTTAAATGACAATATACATATTCTGTGTATAACATATTCTGACTCTCCTAAATGGTGTGTGTTTTATAATAAAGCATGTATATAGAACCTCCCACTGTACAGGCGGGTTATGTTTGAGACAATTCAGTAATTAAGTTGTTAATTAATTTAAAGAATAATTTCATATATATGTTGTTTGATTAGTTCAGTATTGATAATCTGTACGTTTTATCAGATGTGTATTGGATTATGTACACTTTATGTACACACCCAAAATATATGACTATTGAGTTAAATATCTAATAGAAATTTATTTAAATATATACAAAAATAGTTCATAATATTTTTTGTTTTACTTAATTTATCGTCTTTATTAGATAACTTCACGATATTAAGTGTATTAGTTCAACTTTCTAATTGTTAATACAGATTTAAGGTTAGGGTTAAGTTTAGCGTCTGGATTACCGTATTTTATATGAATGATGTCTCAGACGTAGCTGTCAGTTTAAGCGTCTTACTAAAGGGTGCAGCGAGTTCGAAAAATAGTGAACTATTCGAAATTCGAACCTGGATCCGTCTCGTCCGAGTCCAGCGCTCTAACCACTTCTCTAACGAGCCTTGAGCTATATATTTATGTACAATAGTTGATTGTACTGTTGTTGATTGCAGTAAAGTTGACAAATTCATTTTTGAATGCAGTATGAAAATAATCAACAACTAACTTATCGTCAGCAATTTATTATCAACAAAAAATACCGCTATATTTCTTCAGTATCAAAAAAAGAAAGTTTGCCTAAATTATTATGATGTCCATTTTTATCCGAATAATATTTATTTCTCGCTAGACTGTAACGCGCATTGTTATAAAACTGTTCTTTTAAGGGCAATCAAATTCTTTAAAACTTGCATTCCAAAGATGATAAACTGTCTGGCTGTAAATCATTCGTTTTTGAATATATATCTCGTCACGCTTCGATGAATACGTCACGCTTGATAATCGTCACGGTATTTATGGTATTGTCACGCGGTTTATCGTTTAACAAAACATTGGTGTTTATATGATGATAAATAGATTACAAGTACAGTAGTACTGGCTGATACTTTTCTGCTCAAGAATCTTATTCTAATTTATTTATATACTGTCGTAATTTATTTATATTCTGTCATTTGAAGATGATATAAAGGTGTTTTTAGAAACTCATTTCATTAATCATTTTTTGTTATTAACTATTTCTATGCGTTTACGTAACAAAACAAAGTTAGTAATAGGAACGGTTAATAGCAATACGCAATAATGTTAGCGTATCAGAGTAATGTGCTAGCAGAGTAAAAATGTTGTTTGTTTTTAGTTATAACTTATAATGTAGTATATTATTTTCGATTATTTTTATATTAAAATCTAAACTTATTCAAACAGTTCTATAACGTTTGTGTTATTTGTATAGAATCACAAATATTTAATAGTTTTATAGCAGCCGTCAAAGTCTGCATTTATATGAAATATTAGTTAAAAGATGATATTTTTATATATTTATTGTGTATTTAAAATATTGCTAAATATTTAAATTATAACTTGTGATAAATTGATTAAATTTAAACTGCTTTTATTGTAGACGAGGTTAGCCTATAATACCATGCCTGTCATCACAAAATTGTGTCAAATTTCTTTTATCAATGAAGGATTGATATTAAGGTGTGCGAAATTAATAATTACATAAATGAGTTATTTCATTGACAAATCGAGTTTGTAATGTGTTCGAGTTATGAAAGAATAGACACTTCGTTGAATGAAAGCAACGCGTTTAAATGTAAACAAAACGCTAATTCGACATCACGCGGTATCGTGCTTACAGCTAAATCGAACAAATTGATGAAACCAGATGATACTATGATCGATAGAGCTGATTTTTCTAAAACTGAATCGTCAAAATCAGAAAATATTTCAAACAATCATAAAAATACAAATGGATTAGACTCGCATCTAGACAGAAATAAATCTACGATCGAAAATAATTCAGCGAGTGAAACCGATGTTAAAGCTTCGAGCGATATTAAAGGTAAACTTGCGGACGAAAAAATGGTGTTTGGTAAAATCGTGAGTATCGCTAATGTTTACATGAGTGCTCTAGTACAATTTAAAACTGAAAAAATAAACACAAATCGTCTCGGAGATATCGCTAGAGACGATTCTATTTCTCTCGATAATCGCGATTCTAAACATAAATCGTCAACGTTATCAATCGAGGATAAGATAGATGATATCGATATAAATGAATCGAGTAGATCGAATAATGATAGTTATAAAAATCGAGCTTTAATTAGCGATGAAATCGATAAACCCGAAGCAAAAACATCTACTATGCATTCAGACTGTCTTCGTAGTGAAATAGTACACAAGGATAATACTCTATTGGAAAAACTTTCTCCAGAAAATCAATTAAATGAAGATTTAAAAAAGCAAAATAATTCAATCGAAATTACTGATGATATCAATGCATCTAAGCTTAAGCCAATTCATTCAATTTGTACTCGCTCTGGTCGCAGTATAACGCGCATCACGCATGATGACGACTATACCAAAATCTCAAAATTAACCAAATCTACATACAATCAATCGTCTGACTCGAACACTAAAAAAGAATCGCTTAAAAATACCAGTGATATTAATAAATCGATTAATAGTAAAGTTATTCTAAAGCATTCGACAGATGGCTCTACTGTAACTGCGATAACTAATGACGTCAGTGATTTGAAAAGTTGTGACGTTGAAAATAGTACTAGTACTGTGATCGAACGTACTCAAAATGATCTCAGTAACAGTACAAATTTGAGTACTTTAAGTAATTCACATAAAACCGATAATAAAAAAAAAACTAGTTTTAAATCTCATGTGAATTCAAGTTTAGCAAATAGTGTGAATGCAAAAATAATTTCTTCACCGAATTCGATTTCATCAACAAATGATAATCTAGTCGCAAATACCTCTCTTTCTACAAACACTGTATCGCGCAAAACACCCGTTTTACTCGTCGATAAAATAAAGGTGTCGCTTTCTGAAACAAAATCAAAAAGCAAGACTTTATCGTCTAGGTCTAATCAGCGATTAGTGACTCGATCTAAAACGAGATTAGACCGAAAACAGATTCAAAATACAGAAACCAAAGAGAAAACTGAAGTTTCAGATAAAGTTTCAGACGATATTGACGATATTCCTGTATTGAATAACGAAGACAACGAAATAGCTGTGATAAAAGATAACGAAATAGTTGAGAGAGAAAATGTGACGGATGATCGAGAAAAGAAGAAAAAAGAAGCGAGATTAAGATTAAAGAGAAAGCATTCTATGAAAACAAAAGAAGAAACAGTTCATTGTAAGTATTGTATTTTGTGGAAGATTTGTGAATATTTTCAGCATGTTTTAAGTTATATTGAGGAATTATTTATAACACCTTTCTTTCATTGCATAAATATGTATAATAGACTTGAAATAATTGTGTAGGTAGTTGGTAGGTTAGTTCAAATTTAGTTATCTAACAAAATATTTAAATTAAAGTTTAATTCATTCATTCTAAGCAAAATAAGTAATCAAAATATTAAAAGGATTAATATTGCAGTTTAATAATGTGTTAATTATGCATTAATAATGTGTTAATAATGTGCTAGCTGACACGAGTGATGCTGCAACACAATCTAAACACAAGCACATCGATCGTCACTCTAAACTCAAACGTTCAAAATTAAAAAAAATGTCGTCAGATAACGCTTCACCCAGCAACGTCACCGGTGACGTATTGAGCCGAGAGTTACCTAGGTATAACTGGCTGCAGCAGAAGATTCAAACGATGGCCCCCGGTGATCTAACCCTAACCCTAAGACGATCTCTTAACTCAGTCTCTTCAGATACATCAGACTTGTCTACTGCAAGTCCTTGTATAGAATCTAGTCATATTGTGAAAGGACTCGAAGTAGAAACACCAGTTTTTATCAGCGAGGGAGGAGCGGTTAATTTATCTTTGAGTGGAGGGTCGCAAGATGCATTAGATAAGGGGGAGGGAGAGGAGGAGGGGGAGAGAAAGGTGAAAGTTTTAGGATCTTTAAATCTCAGGTATTTTGTTTTCAGTTTTTCATAGTCTCCAATTTTGTGATAATTACTTGTGGAATTACAAAAATTTCGATATTTATATGATTAGAATATTCGATTAAAAAGGTATAGCTTAATATAGCTTATATGCAATGTTCATGTGCAGTTTATTTTTATAATTTTAAATTCTAAAGACTAATAATTAGCCTTAATTTGTTCAGCGCAAGATATTATAGGCATTTTGATCACATGTAATCTATATATCGTTTTTAATTTCCCTGCTGAGTGCAAATATAATTATTTGACTGAATTAAATTATTGCTAAAGATAGAATACAATGATCAACAATTTAATAATTATAATCGATTTTGAATGATTAGATTAAATAAAATTGATAAATTATAGATTTAACTTAATTACTAAGATTACATAAAAGAATTGATCAGAGTTAATTAGTTACTCTGTCATATAATGTTAATTAACTTAATTAAGTTAATTAACTTAATTAACTATTTCATATTAGACATAAATATGTAATTACTCGATAGATCGTTGACCCCCCTCCCTCTCCCCCCCCCCCTCATTCTTGTCTCTTAATTATAATTTTATAGTCTATTTAATATAATTCTTTGTGATGATGTATTTACAATACTTACAATCAGTGAAATTGAATTAAACTAAAAAGAATCATTTGCTAAGTTAGTAGTATCCTAACCCAATCCCTTGCCCTACTAGCAAAAAGCTAATGTATTTAGTTAAAAGCTTACTATGCATAAGTTACATACCGTTCTCCATGCAACAATAGCAATAATTGATGATGCAACAATTAGTATAGTTGCATCGGCATCAATATAGTCAGCGTTATAAACATCCTGAAAACTTAAACATTGATTCAAATAAAAATTTATTTAATGTTTTAAGTTATTTATAGCAAGCACGTTGGAAGCTGATTTATTGAATTAGCTTCAAACTACACTACATTATTATAGTGTATAAGTTGTTGCAATAAAATTTGAATTCGTTTATCAATATAAAAGAATTCACAATTAAATAAAAGTGTTTCTTTTTCCAAAATTATCTCCCACCCCCGTGACCCCCCCCTCCCTTTTCCCTATCCTGACGCTATAGATCATATGACTAACCTTGGGTTGATCATACTGTTGATCTTATGACCAACCTTGATTGATCATGATAAAGACGCGGGTATTAAACAATGAAAACTATTTTGATTGTCAAACTTGAGTTCAGTTTAGAACAATATTAACTATGAAGTCTCAGCAGTCATTCTATAATGTGATCAGTTCTACAATGTGTTGCTTATGATACAGCGCATGTAGCTATCGTATCTATAATATAAATGCAGCTGTAGTCATTTTGCATTGTTAATCTTAATAGAATTTATTTGCGATATTATCAATCATTGAATAAGTAAGCAGTTAGATCTACTTTCATAAAATACTAGTTGTAAACCTATTACTATAACTTATGCTATTACTTATAATTTAATTTAGAATGTTATTCGAGTGAATTTTATAAATAGTAGATTACTAATACACATTTTGTAAAATTAAATTCGCACACCTTTTTATTGCACTCTTTTCAGAAGTAAAAACAAAGTTGACGAAATTTCAGCGCGTGCCACAACGACCTGCGATTATGAAGTTAATGTAAATAATGAAGAATTATCTCCTATAGATCTTAAAGTAACAGTTTCATTAACAAAACAAATCAATACAAGTACTACAATTCAGAAATCTATGTCTACAGTACAGGAAGTAGTCACTTACACTCACCCCCTCCCAGTGGGCTGTGGTGTCCCCCACCCAACTAAAACAAATCTCAAACAATCTTCAGTTTTATATGGAAAAAGATTTCCATTTTTTTCCTCAATACAAAATTTTTTCCCAAAGACAATCGAAAATCCAACCAGATATAACCCACCTCAAGTAACGACTCACGATTGGTCCAGACAGGAGCAGCCTTTAAGCGATTGGTCAAGAAAATATCAGCCGTCTCGCGATTGGTCAAGAGAGGAAGGTTCCTCTGATTGTGTAGTGTTCACTTCTCTTGAGCCGAGAGTTGCCACGTTAAGTGATGATCACTTGATGTCTGCTGGGCAACCGAATCTCACTTCTGATGTGATGCTGCATCAGTCACAAGAGTTCAACCAGGAGGATTCTTTGGAACTGTATTCCCAAACATATCCCGACACTGAGCCAATGAATTTAGTCGATTATTTCAGTTCTGATCCGATGCATTTTGATTCGTACGAATACAGCGATTCAGTAAGTCCACTCGAAGGTTTAACGAGGATCTCGCAGCAAACGGAATTCAGCAAAATAGCGGAATCTTGCAGCAAATCAGCGGAATTTGCAAATAAAGTGAATTTTATGATTTCACAAGAAAGAGAATTAAGTCATCGTAAGACTTTAAATGTGAAATCAGCAGCTGCGTCTGTATCATCAACAACAAATCGACCGAATAAAAAGTTAAAAACATCCCACGAATCTGTTTCTAGCGCTCAAAGTAAATCTGATCATTCATCTGTTAAAGAAATCACATCACAAACAACAACACATGTTCTTGTTTCTATTCCTTTATCTGCGGCTCGGCCTTCAAAAGTAAGCATGCTCACAAAATCACCAGAGGAGAGTACTTGTACTGCCACAGAGAGTACTTGTGTTGCCACACAAAGTATCCTAACAAATCAAAAACAAAGTACTCAATCATCATCAGCCATTACTCTTATAGAGAAGTTTACTCTTGTTGTTGAGAAGCCAAGTGTAGTAGAAACAGCAAGGATTGATTCACGGAATGGGCAACTGAGTGATCTCTGTGAGAATCATTCATCGCAAGGTTTAGACACAATGCAGATTGCATCGGAAGATGATGTAACAAATATTTACAGCATTGCGGAAAATGAAAATGAAAGCGAATCTTTGTTATTATCTAGTCTACTTGCAGAGGAAGGAATTGTTGTGGACAAAGATTTGACTGTTTCAATCTCTGATGATAATAATAAAATTGATCAAATTGATGAAATATTAGACGAAAGTTCTACGACGGGAATATCAAAATCATGCATCGTCATTCGACCAGACTCTCCAACTTTTACTCTAGATGATATTATCGGTAATGGAGATGACTCAAACAAACAATCTAGTGACAGAACAGAGTCCGGTCAACTATCAGGAAACTCTATTAATCATATAAACATAAATGAAATAAATCCAACTTTCAAAGGTGGTTACGGTAAATACGATGCAATTTTTATGAAAGACGTTAAACCAAACATTGCTATCATAGATCTAACCCACGATTACTCCCTGACTGCACCCCCTGAGGGGGACCCCGATACCCTGGCTCTGAGGGCCCTGACGGGGTCCATACACCCTGACGCCCCTGATCTGCTCAACAACATCAGGTCTGAGTATAGACGCATGTACAACGCTTGCCAGTCACTTTGTGCTGAGACGATGAAGAAAGATGAGGAGATCAAGAAACTTGACGCAGAGAGGAGAAGGATAGAGAAAGAGATGGAAGAAATGAAGGATGCCAGAAGTAAGATGGATGGGAGAGAGGATGCTAGTTTGGAAAAGTCAGAAAATGCGGACAATGGATTAATTTTAGCAAAATCAGATGCACAAGATTTTGATACGAACAGTTTAGTAATTACAAGCGTGCCACTGTCAGTGTGTGAAACTATTACTGTCAGTCAGACAGAAATCGTGGACCAAGGAATGGTTGATACAATGACTGACACTAATGAGAGTAGATGTGATGGAGAGAATTTGAGTAGTCGTGCGAATATATTGATTTTGTCAGATTGTAAGGCTGTTTCTAGTGATGCTAATTTGATTGCAGCTGATGATGATATGAAGTCTGCACATAATCATGACAGTAATAAGCCTCTGATTGCAATGACGCCAACAAATGATGTCGCTACAGTTCATAGAGTTATTCAACTGGAAAATGAAACGTACAAACTTCTAGAAAACGTTGACAAACATACATCACTTCAACGACAGTACAATCCACACAGAGAAAAGCAACATATGTTTCAACAACGGCAAATACAACAGAGACAACGAATGCAACAGATCCATAATCAACAACAACAACAACCGCATCAGTTATATCAACGCATGCAACAAAATCAAACTCAGCAAATTTGGCAATATCCTGATCAGCAACAAGAGCAGCTAGTTGAAGGAGGTAGAAAACTTCAACAGGAATTGAACCCCAACCAACAGGGTTATCATCAAATTCGAGCGACTGCCATTCATCAGAACACTTCAATGCAGGCTCCCCAATTACATGCGCGCCAGTTTGTAGAACAAACTCAACATCATCTTCAGTCAACTTTGGAACAGTCTCAGAGAGCACACTTGTTGCCTCAGTCATACCAGGCTGCACATAGCGATGGGGTTCACTTGAACGCCAGGCACAACTACACCCAACTGAGGTCTCATCCGTCTCAACTCTACAGGAATCCTCTGAATCAGCCACGTCATCTGGGTCAGTCGAGAATGTCTTCTCAGTTGCCTCAATCACGAATGTCGTCTCAGATGTCTCAGTCTCATTTGTTCCAGTCTCATCAAAATATGCAGTTTCGATACAACCATCCAACCCAACTTAATAATCGCCATGATATTACATGGAATCAAAGAGTTCAGACTGGACTGGAGTCACGTAATGCTGAAAGTTTGGAACAGTCTCGTAAGAGGTACCTTCCAGAACAGGAGTACACCATACAGCAACAGCAGCAGCATCTACAGCAGCAGCATCTACAGCAGCAGCAGCTTTCCCAGCTACAAAAAGAGAAGCTGTACAGCGATCAGCAGCAGCTACCTCGTAGTCAAGAAAGCGATGATCCAGCAGCCCAGCAGCTACTTCAACAGCAGCTTCAATTACAACAGCTGCGTCAGTTACAGCTTGAAGAGCTGCTGCAGCAAAAGCAGCAGCTGAAGTTACAGCAAGAGCAGCATCAGGAGAGACTGCGTCAATTAGAAATGCAACACAGGAATCAGAAAGCGATGTTACAACAGAGAAACGAACAACAACAAGCAAGTCATGAAGAAGTCACTCAGCATAGATCAACTCAAGTTCATTCTGTTGAAGATTCTTACGTAAACAACTTTAAGTATTTGAGAGGACAACAAGAGATGTATCAACCAAATGAAAGTAGAATTAGTGGTAACATTATTAGTCAAGATTTAAGACAACAAAGTGGTAGCGTTATTAATCAAGATTTAAGACAACAGAATCAAGTGCCTCTTACGAGGTCTTATCCTTATCGTAATGATCAAGTTATGGTTGATGACTCGACAATAAAAGAATCAAATTCAGTTGAAAACGATTCAGCAGAAGAAATGGCTATAGATCTTTCAAATACTGTCATGACAAATGTGGAGCCAAGAGCTGCAGTGACATCAGAAGTACAGAACGATGATATGCCACACACTCGTTTTTATTCCAGGCAAGATGGCAGATCAATAAACGATAATAGTGACTCGTTACAAGTTAATATTCAAGAGCAATTAACGCAGAAAAATGCCTCCAGTCGTGTGTTTGTCCAACACTTGGGAGAGCCTGAGCAGAATAGAAGAGTACAATACGGAAGACGCAGCGTTGGTGTAATAGACATGGAAACTGAAAGTTTGGATCTTCATTCAATCCGTACTGTAGAAAACACATCCGCAGTGAATTATCTCAGTCCAAGTCCGTTGAATATTAAACATGATACAACACTACAAAGATCTTCATTGGATTCAGAGGTTCATTCCAGCGCAAGAGCAGTGTCAGCCCCAGACAGCAGACTGACCGCTGACTGTCCACCGTCCAGTGAACAGCAAGACATCAAAGAAGTGAAATCAACCGTCATACGCGATGCACAAATAAGTTTAGCGAAAAGATTTACTGATACAAGACAAAGTTCTGGGTTTGATCCAGCACTGATTGTAAGCTCTATGCAGGTATTGTCAGGTGGAGCAGGTAGTGCTTTACTTGACGCCTCACAACATATAAAATCAAATCAAGATGGTAGCAGGAATCAAACCCGGGTTGTAGAGCCATTGGAAGCCAGGGCTGTCAGTCAGGAGGCTGCAATAAGTGCATGCGGATCTTTGCAATCACGCAGAAATTATGCGAATGAATACACGGAAATGCATACTTATTCGGATGAACAAAATGTTCAGTTTGTTGCAAGGGAACCCATTCGGAAACTTTCGGAAGATAATCTTGTGCAGCGTTCTTTAGAAGGGAATCGTAATGCGATACAGGAAGTGGAAATAAGACCGAGACAAGTGACTTATCAGAGAGATATGAATGAGTACAGGGCGTCTCAGTTGAGTCAAACTTACGGCAGAAACACTGAGACTGTAGACAACAGTAGTAGAAGATTATCTGATCAGTTTATAAATACAAGAGAAATGCAAAGTAATGCGATATTAAATCGAGGTGATGCAAAGTTAATTCAGGAAAATAATTCTGAATTAAGGAATAATTTATCAGATTCTGATAAATTTTTTATAAAAAGGATCAATTCAGGCGATTCTAGCACTGGAATTCTTAGATCTGAGAGAGATCAAATGCAAAATAGATTTGTATCTCAAGAAAGATCTAGTCAACATCCAGATGGATCATTTCATGAGCAGAATTATGCACCAAAATCTTATCAATTGCTGTCTCATGGTCCAAGATTTATAACACCATCAAAAGTTATGAATGAAAACGTTTCGATTAGAGATCAGTATTTATCTGATCAGCCTTTACCGCTTGTAACAAGAGTTAAAAACGACAGCGAAGCAGCAAACTGTCATCGTTCAGTTAATATAGAAAACTCAAACCAAATAAACGGGTGTGCGATTTTAGAATCACCGATAAAAAAATTAATTTATGAAAATTCTCAACCGTCTTCAAATCCACGACAATATGTACCATATCCCGGGTCAGGTCTTACCCAGGGTCGACCTAATTTTGCTGTTCGACCCGATGGTCATCGACAAGTGGTCGAGTCTGACCATTATCAACCTCATCAAGTTAGCGTTCAGAGAAATATCATTTACAGAGCTCCTATTGTTGACCAAGTGGTTAGACCAAGTCTTGTTTATTCTCGCATGCCGGGGAATGCAGGTTCGATACCGGTCAATCGTGACCGGGTTTATCGCGAGGGATTGCCACCTGGGGGAAATATGAATTCTTTTAACCGAGAGATTGGTCCGGTTTTACGGGGTAATGGTCAGAATGGGACGGTGGGTCAAAATGGGTCAGAGAGAGAGACGGGTCAGAATGTTGGTCAGACGGGTCAGCTCAGAGAGAGGCAGTCACGTGTCTCGGCAGATCAAATGGTTAGTTATTTTATTGTATAATATATAATGCATTGTTTTACTAGGTCTCTTTTAACTTAATGTCACATCAGCACAGAAATGAGTTTTATTAAAATCGAGTATTAAGCTCACTTTGCTTTTAACAGTGCATCTAGAAATAATAATTTTGAAAGGGCATCATTACATTAGACAACTGTACAAAATACTATTATAGTTTGGTAGATTTGTTAATGAATTTAATTAGTCTATTACTGTATATACATTTGATTGGTTAATTTTATATTTAATTAATACAAATAAATGTTATTGCAGTTATTAGCGGAAGAAATGAGAAATGCTCGCAATGTTCAATCATCATTATCATCATCATCACTGTCGTCATCATCATTATCATCATCAATTGATCCTAACCCTTCTAACGTCCGGGCGATCTTATCTTCACGCTCAGGGGTGTCAGGTTATGCCATGCAAAGGCCCCCAAGCGGTCAGGCGACTAGACTAACTGGTGCTGGGGGGCCAGGTTGTGAGACGTGTAGGGGGCCTGCTATTTTTATTTGTTCCGCTTGTAAAAAAGTGGCATACTGCAGTGCTAATTGTCAGGTTAGAAGAAATTATTTACATATTTTTATTTCATAATATTTTATAAGTGAAATTATATCTTTATTTTCAATTTAAGGATAGTTAGTGTTATATTAACTTCAAGATTTTGTTGATATTACTTTAAAAAACTTTGCATTCATTTCATATATAGACTACTGTAGAATATATATTTATATATATTCTTTAGAGTGAATATATAATATTATAAATACAATATTATACATATTATATTATATTTGATAGAATATCATATATATTATATTATATTACATTGCTGCAGAAGAAATGCTATATGCTATTTACACACTGTTATTCATATACTTATATATTATAAAAATATCTGCTACTGCAATTAAATCTAACTTGTAATATTTATTACATTACATGTTTATATTATTATTATCGTTATTATTATTTCAGTGCAAAATTCCTTGCAGCAATTACATTATTCAATAAATATTGCTGTTATTGTAAAATTCTATTAAATTTTTACATCAGTAAGCGACAGATTTGAAACATAAAAGATTTGATTTATTGTCGTATAAATTGATTATTGTGTACGTCATTCATAGTCATATATTATCTGCTTATTTTCATAAATGCAGTGCAAGTTTATATGTTATTAATAAGCTATATTTGCATTGTTGAAGTTATGGCTTTTAAAAGTAAACGGATTGAAAATTTGTTTATTATTAGCACACCTTTTTAATGCAGAATTTGGATCCGCTTTAGTCTTAGATCTTTTTAATTTAGGTGTATACATGGATGTCGAAAAACGCAAAGCCAACATAATTGGAAAATCTGTTAGCAATGATAATATTATAAATTGAGTATTTAGAATTAATAACGATTTTAAGAGCACTATTATAATTAATATCATAGTTATGACATTATACTAATTACAAATTAGTATTATAATTAGTATTGTTAATTTTGCAGGCAATTTCCTGGCAGAGAAATCATAGTGCTATTTGTGGGAAATAATCTCCTTATTTAAATTAAGTGATTTCAAGTGATTTCATTCTCATTGTTTATGTCAACGCAGCGTCATATTAAAGCCTCCTCATGACGTCACAGCAATCGACGTATTATCGATACTCGAATCCTCAACTTGTTGGTTTCGGGTCTAGTGTAAATCATTGCGCAAATACAATCACTGACAACTCAATACTCGTGCCGGCTTTGTTAAGTGAACTGTTTCTTCTATTTAATACCTTAACTTTAAAATAAGCTTTAATTAAAATCTCATGCTAATAAAAAGGTGTGCTTATTATGTAAGGGTTTTGTAAATGCTTGTTATTTGTAATATTACGATTTGTTAAGGTAATTTATTTCATAATTATGTATATTTGTATTGTTTATTAATTAAGTTATTCGTCTCAAAGCTGTTGATTAAGAACAATGTTTGTGTTATTCTTATTGTGAATATTTATGTTTGATATTAACAGTTATTAATTAATAACAAACAGTCGAACAAACAGTGCTAACATTCATGTATTAATTCTATTTTGTTTTGTGTACTTTTTATTTTGATTTTGTGTGGTATTGGCTTTTATACTTACTGCATGAATTGTTTAATTGCTCAGATTATTGATATAAAGCTCAATGTTAAATGATGCAAGATTTGGATATATAGGCATACTATTGTATCTTTAGAATATTGCTTGTACAATTAATTAATTATCATTGGATAATATATAATTCGTTCATAGAATTGCAAGCTTAAAATATTTTAAAGAGTTGCAAATGCATCTATCAAATAAATTAATTCCTCGAGTCATTCTTAGTGCCTTGTTAATTTATTATAAACCGCTTAATTTCCTTTTAGAAATGAGAGTAATATTCATTTATAATTCTAATTATGTTTCAACTACACCAAATAAAAGTCATGCGCGAAATATGATCATTGACAAGTGCATCGCCTGCTTTAGGTGCAAAGTTCCGCTAAACGTGACAATGTAATAAATATTATAATTGTCAGATTATAAAAGGGTGTGCTTTATTGAAAATTTTCCTGATATTAATAGAATTAATTTCTTTCTTTAATCTAAGACATTACGGATGTAAATATTCTGAAAGTTCATTTTCTTCAACGCATTAAACTGTAGTAAGAATTCATTTTCCTATTAATGTTAAACAAACTATAAAACGTCACTAATAATATATTGAAAACAATCTTAATGTTACCCAATACTTTATTAATATTAATATGATCTTATTTTCTAATGTATTCCAGGCATTGTCGATGTAAATAAAGATTTAAATAATTATGTCAATGAATATTGCATTAATTTTTGGTTTTCTTATCATATTGTGAAATATGATACTTTATATTTGCAGTTATCTTTTACAACGCAATTGCTGTTTGTAGCTATTATTATGTTTCTAACTTTCACATTCGCTCAACTAATAACTTAATTTATTAATTCACTGTCTCGGATTTTACATATTTTCATAATTTACTGTAAAACTGGTTTCGATGTATTGTATTGTGAATCGTTCTATTTATTTTAAACTAAATTCACTATTCATAAATATTTTGACGAGTTATTATACTTTTCTTATAGAAAATGCGCTGACGTTAAAAAAGGTGTGTTCTACTCTATATTTAAATCTAATTCCAGAAATATATTTTATTCATATATTTCTAAATTAGTCAAAACATTACAGATTTCACAATTAAACTTAAGCGAAAAAAGTCCACATAAAGACAGCGATTACAAGCAGAATAATTCCATTGACGTCACAAAGTATTTTATTCCTGCGTGACTCATCGAGTGACGTCTGGGCTCGTTCCATGGACTCTTTCTCTTCTGGACTCAGCTCTGGAATCTCCGGATGTTTTTCTATTCCGCAAATCCAGTTAATGCTCATTCTCCAAAAAGGCAATTTACTTGGCGAATCTGTAAAATAAGACACCTTTTTATTACAACTTACTATTCGGATATATTAAATCAGATTACAGATTAAATTATAAAACTCTTAAATAAAACGCAGTTACTTACAACTAACAATATCTACATAGCGCCAAATTTTAAAACTGAGATTTTTATATCAAAAATAAATAACATAATGTAACAATTTTTCTGTCAATTTAACTTATAGCAAACTTCAGACCAATTTTTGTGGTGTTTTCTTTGAAAGTAATTCTAGGCACTTCAACTGTAGTGAATGACTCTTCAACACAAGCTACATTCAATCGTCCCTCTCTTGATTTCATTATCTCTTTGTGACTAGTTTTATTTTTCTTATTTTTATCCAAGTCGGAAATATCCAGTCTTTTATCTTTGCTGTGACGCGTCCAGAATGTTAGTCGAAATAACTATTAAAATAAAATATAAAGCATACATTTAAAATATTACAATAATTAAAACGAAATAACTTATTACTGTAAATAAAATAAAATGACAACTGTTACAACTTTCAAGTGTGTAATACAATATTTTGATGTTCAACGATTATATAGAAAATTTTCAGTAAATAAAAAGGTGTCTAAATATATTTCTGAAGAGGTAAATCTTACGTATTCTTGCGGTATCGGTTCAGTCATTAGACTAACAGTTACTGTTACAATGAACACTATGACAAAGAGAATGATCCCAAAGTGAAGATAATGAACGTCTTTAATGATTGAAGGCCGATAATCTTCGTCATCAAAACCGCAAGGAACTCGTTTGTAGTAACTTTCCCAAATAAATCGTACCAGCCCCACAACCAGCCCTGTCATTAGCCCCCAAAAGGCCCCCTGTCAATGTAACACAATTCTACAAAAATTATAGTTAAATAAAAAAGATTTTAAAAAGCAACTCAAATTATTGTTATCAGAAAAATATAGTAGAACATTTATCATAGGATTATTTCTATTATCTTGTAGTGCACAAAGTAACTTATTTAATAAACTAATAAATGATTAAATTCTAAATTAGAAATTGAAAAATTCTTTAATTTCGTTATAATTTTAACAATTAAATACAAACCATCTCATTGGTCCGTCTCCACAGCACAGCGAGCAAGTACACAGCACAGATGGGCGGAGCTAAATAACTCGTCACACTTTGTATGTACGTAAATAATTCAGAAAAGTTTTGTACTATAGGAATCCAGGCAATACCGACGGCTACCATGAATAAAACGAAAATCCTAAAAAGTAACTTCAAGTCTTAAAATGTTAATTATAGTCATGTTGGAAATATTAAAAAAGATGTGCATAGTACACTTAATGGTAGTGTACTATTGAAAATACATTATTATTAATTACATCATTTTAGTCAATAATTAAGCAGTCATTTATAGCTACACTACAGACTATTAATAATTATCCTCTTGATTACAACAATCACTAAAAACTCTGAAATGATATTTATATCAACTATCGTTTATATATAACTATTATATATAAAGATAGTTATTACAAATAAAAAGGTGTGTGTCTGAATATAAAGTGCTAGAGACTAACCTACTGACAATCATTAACTCAACGTCTTTAGGATCTCTACGTATCCGAGTCCAGATATCCATCGTGAATATAGTACTACTGCTGTTGAATATTGATGTCAGAGATGACATAAGCGCAGACATCATAACGGCCAGCATTAGACCGCGCGCGCCAACAGGCATAAGCCTGATGACCAGCAGAGGGTAGGCTATATTAGTGCATCCAGTGTCAGACCCGCATACAGCTTGACAACGTGCCGGATCCACGCATGCGATATCGTCTAAAATCATTCAATTTTAATGAATGAACTTTTTACAAATTTAAGAAATTATGAAGTTACTAGCAGATATTTAAACTAGTCAATGGCATTAACGCTTTATAAAATGCTATATAAATTAACTACATTATGTAACAAATATTAACCTTAAAGAATAAATATGACAACACAATCTGCCAAACAAATTCTAATAAAACGCACACCTTTTATTAATACAGAATAAAAGCTTTAAAAGCGTCATTATTTACCCGGATAAAGTACCCTGGATATCATCCCGGGGATGACCATCAGCCACATTGGTAGGAACTTAAGGTACCCAGCGAGCGTGCAGCCAGCCTTGGCGTGGGAGTAGTCCTTGGACGCTAGGGTCCGCTGAACCATTACCTGGATTATGTAGCGTTACAAATTTTTGCTTTGTATAGGATTATGCAGTGTTATGATTACTAACCATAACCTTAATTAACTAATATTACTGTTAGTAACCAGTATTAACCAGTAAGTTACTATATAACGCTCAAAATTTTCACTTTCTCATTTTCATTATCGTCGACTGATTATGTATGATGGCTAATAGTATAATATTGATTTCATTACTGCAATATTTATTTTCAATATAAATATCTAACTTTCATCTTGTCTCATTTTATTACATTAGTAATAAAATAACAGAGAAAGCAGTCATTTGAATCTGCAGTCAAAACTACCTGATCAGTGCAGCAGTACCAAATAGCAGAAATAGTCAACCCAAAAAAGACCCCAGGCCAGGGTAGCGAGTCCGTGATGGGGCGGACCAGGTGGAAGGCAGTGTCCGGGGGCCTCGCACACATCTCCTCAATCGTGCTGATATTCCTTGACGCGTTGAGTGAACGCGAGGCTGCAGCTTGAGGATAGCGTACTTTTAGTTCTTCGTAACCACCAACTTCTGCAAGACCTTAAAACGCACACCTTTTTTAGCAAATGCTATAACTAAATAATGTCACAATGTTAAAATTCAACACCATTTTATAACGTTTCAATTGTTAAATAAATACGTAATTGAGAAGTATATGTTAGCTACGGTTAGATACTCTGAGACTGAAATTCATATAATAATTACGATCTGAGCTAACAAGTCATTTGAAAGATAAAGAAAATGAAGAAAGGCTAACTTACTGACAATCATGAGATAGAAGGCACCCGCCACCATTATGACAGTCTGTATAAAGTCAGTCCATATGACAGCCGTCAGACCGCCTGTTTATAATATATAACAAGTCATATATAACTGACACATGCATAACTTTAATTTACATATATAACTAATCATATAACTTGTATTTTACATATATTTCTACACAGATTGTTATTTAATTTGTTAAATAAAAGTAATAAGCTTAATTTTCACTAGATAACTATTAGAATTTGTTATTTTATTAACTATAAATTAAATTACAATTAAATAAGTTTATAATATAATTTCTCTCAACAAGTGTCATACGCATATAAAACATTTTAGAATTTTAAAGTTAACTTAAGGTTCATTTAACTTTAAGGTTAAGGTTAGTATTAGCAGATAAATGTAAAACAACAACCAATAAATATGTTTCTGAAACCAAATTCCGGAACCTGTTCCAAAACCTTAATTAAGAACCGGTTCCGGAACCTTAATTCGAAACCAGTTCCAAAACCAAATTCTGAACCGTTTCAAAATGTAAATGTTACTGTTATTAAAAGAATGTCTTGTTATATAACCTGCGATAGTAAACAATGCAGCTATTGCCAGCAGCAGAACAATTGAGGCGTAAATGCTCCAATTAAAAGCTTGATTTATAAAGATAGCGCCAGCAAATAAATCGGCCTGTTGGAGATTAAAAAAGCACATAATTTAATAAATAAAGTAGTAAATAAAGTAAATAAATTAAAAAAATATAATTATAATCTTACTGTATAATTTCATATAATAAATTTATTACTATAACTTTTACAAAATACTAAAGATTATTTTTTTCACACACCATTAAATTAGCGTCAATGTTTACTATAATACATCTAACAAACGAAAATAATTATTGTGTAGAATATTGCCTATTATAATAAAAACCTGAATAACTAAAGTTCTTTCAAATGTTAATCAAAACTTCAGAATTATGAAGTTCTTACCCTAATTCAAAATAATAATTTAACCCCCCTCCCCCGCTACCCTCCCTCCTCCCTCCCTTCTATTAAAACAATTTCTCACTCCAATTATATTGGTATTCTACAGCTGTACACATGTAGTAAAACTTACAGCAACTTTAGTAAAGATGGAGAGAACGAGAGCGAGTACAGCGAGATAGACTCTGATTCGCTGACCACCAAATCTTAGACGTAAATATTCGGGCATTGTATATACCTAGATATAACGCTCACAGAGATAATCATAGAAAATACATTGAAAATAACTGTAAGATGACTTTTTGTAAAGTTAAAAGGACTATTTAAAAAGGTAGGGAAATAAAATTTAGCAAACAATGCCTTTTATGCTATTTAAGTCATTATATTTACACAAAAAAAGCTTCGTTTTCATTAGTTTTACACATTATAGTTAGAGCATTATTATAAGTAATGAAATTAAATTGTATTTATCTGTAAATTAAAGTGTTTTCAATCTAAAAATATAGGCTCTCTTACTCCTGAGGCGATATACACAGGAACGAAGACCCAGCCAAGTAATAGGAAGATAATGCAGCCCTGAAATACATTAAAATATTCATCTGAAGACCTCTTTGTTTAAAATACCATATGCCATACATTATACAATACAATATACGTAAAATATGCAGTACAATATATATAAATACAATATATGCTATATATATGGTGCAATATAATATATTCAGTAAAAGGATAGTGTACATTTTAAAGTATACAGCATAGCACCAGTATTTTTTTAAATGAGTAAAATGTCAATAGTTACTTGGCCACTTAATATCATGTCCGCGCAATATTATGAGAACCTAGAAAAACACCTTTTTTAAGTGCTCAGCAGAGATTATAAATGTAATTATGTGCCGATGAGGCTCGCGTGCTGCTGCCGTTCATGCAGCATTATGATCATTGCATCGTCGGCGGTGATCTAAATTCTAAGCATCAATAATTTAGCTGTAACAGGACAAATTTAGCTGGTGAACAACTCTTTGATCTCATATTTCAATATGATCTATTTATTGCCAATGAATGTTGTCTCAACTGGCTATACTGAACTACTAGACTACTTTGTTGTCTCTAGGCGCAAGTCAAGCCTTCTGACAGACTGTTACGTAGGCAAAGATATTGGAAGCGATCATCTCCCATTGCATTTAAAGCCACATCTTAGGGGAAATACTGATAGATTCCCAAAGACATTGACCCGTGTCATGTCTAAATGCAACTGGGAGATGTTCACTAATTCCATAAATGAGACACTCAATACAATGGATGACAGCAGTCTAGCAAGCAGGGAAGCCATTGATTCACGTTGTGAGCAGATTCGCGACAGTATAACTGCGGCAATAGATGTCGCTTGTCCATTAAGAC
>JAQIXG010000347.1:0-35219 GCA_034700105.1 Oconnorella tubifera
ATCCTTTATTCTGATCAATAAATATTACAAGTGTATTATAATGTAAATTAAATGAAATATAATTGCATTCAAATGTATAACTTTCTATTTTTATCTAATATAGATTATATATAATTGAATATTGTATATTATACCTGGTATAATCTAAAAACTATCTTACTTTCAGTGTAACTTAAAGTTGTTAAATAAAATCTTATTTCTCGTTTGAAGTTTTATCACGACTAGGCATTGTTCCAGTTTAATTGGATTGAAATTTTTATGATTTAATGCTTCAATTGTCATTCTCACTACATTACCGATGAGTTTCCTTTTCGTTGAAATGATTATTTTGTGAATAAAATAAAATAAATTCTAAATTAATTAAAATTACTCTAGGTATGGGCCGGGGGGAGATGGCCCAGTTTACGAGCAGCATAACCCGAATAGTTTTGACTCGGACACGGCCCGAGTGGCCCACTTGCAATACAACACACCCATTGGACTTTACAGCAAAGAGAATGCATTGGATGCTTTACATGGACAAACCAAGGGAAAACCTGGAGATGGAACTATGCAGTAAGTATATGCATATATATCACTCTGTATATTTACTGTATATGTATGGATATACTATAATATTTCATGCTATATATACATAGTATATTTAGCATGACATATAAACACAGTATAGGATCTATGTATAATATACATTTATGGTGTGTATACACTTGATGGTGTAGCCAGATTTTTCTGTATACTTTATCACTAACTTTTCCGTCTTTACAGCTAAATTTTAAAGTAAATTATCACAAAGGTGGGGGGGGGTGTACCTCTAAGCATTGCAAAACATTGCGAAAAAACTGTTTTATCTCTAATTGCGGGGGGCGGGGTTATAACATTCACAACCCCTCCCCCTTTAATATATATGTTTTTTATCAGAAAACTTTTAAATTTTATATTTTAATAATAATAATATACAATCCATGTCGATGAAATTTTTAACTGTATAGAATCACAGGCACCGGGGGTCCCAACAAGCCATTTAACCCCACAGTACAATCAGACGTATATCGCATGATCAAAGAAGAAGAAGAAGCTGGAAAACACGGCCCCGCTGGAGGCCGACCTAGCGGGCGTCGCCCCGCCCCCCAGCGCGCTCAGGCTCCTCCCCAGCACGCGGCGGAGGAGGAGCCACGGAGCTCACGTTTTCATCAGCTGGTGAATGAGAATAGTGATCAGATGGAGGAATATTTGAGGATGCCTCAACACAGCACGGCATTCGCCGGGGGTCAGAGGGCGGGGCGAGGAGGAGGGGCTTACGGGGACACGGGGATTTCGGACTTTTAGAATTATTCAGGCTGCGATGTGAGCAATAAGCGAGAATTGTGAAATTCTCAATTTTATTCTAAATCATAACCCTATTGTGTCAACAATTGAATATTTTGACGTTATAGGGTTAATTTAATTAGTTATGTGTTTACGATGATATTAGAATACGTCACTATATTTAACTTTAACTACAGTAATGCTGTTGTGATAAAATAAAAGCAATGCCGTCACTAAAATAATCAGTCTATTGTTATTAAAGTTCTATATCACGTTCTGACGTTATCGTGATGACGTTGTTAGATTTAATGACGTTTTGATGACGAAATGATATTTAATTGATAACTTAGTATACAGATTAGATTCTCTACGGATAATTTGATAGGTAATTTTATTAAATTTTATTTTAAATAACAGTGGAAAGGTTATTTTAGGTTGCAGTGATTTGATTTTTTAATTGGTTAAACTTTATGGATCATTATTTTGCAAGTTGTTATTAGTAACTGAAAATATTAGCAGGGATTGTGATGATAATAATTGTAACGATTATGATTATGATGATTATGATTGTGATGATTATGATTCTGAAAATGCAAGTCATATAAATTTTAATGTAATTAAAAATAGTATCGATTAGGCCTATACAATAATAATGTCATTAATTCATTTCTGAAATACTTCATAGCTCTATTGTTACTAAGAATTTTATCCGGTTAACCAATCAAGATTGTATTATATTTATTAAAATTACATTATTATAAATAATTATATATTATTATTATTATTATTATTATTATTATTATTACTATTATTAATTATCTTGTACGTGTTGTGCTCATAACTGTACATACAATAACGATTTAAGAACTAATTACATAATTTTAATTCACTCCGCCTTCCCGAATCTAAATCATAACTTCTGGTTTTCACTTAGGGTTAGTGGATATTAACTGGCTAAATGAACATTCGGGAAGACCTTGTGAAGTTTAATAGACGCTTACGGACGATTAATTGTTTATATTCATAGATTATAGATGTTTTTGCTTAGTGTAGATTTTAGTCGAATGGTTTTGTAAAATAAAATATCATAATGTTGCAATAAAGTGTAATTTATTTTAAGTTTAGACATTTAAAAAGTATTCAACCTTTGGCTTACCATTGAGTAATGGTTTCGGGTTACATAATGTGTGTATATACAAAAAATCATCAAAAATTGATGAAATAATTATATATTTAAAATCTGTAAGAAATTAGAAACTTGTGAAATAAAAATTGAATAGTGACCTAAAAATGAATAATAACCCACAATGAATCACTATACTCGATTTTTCACTCATTTTTTCATTTAAAATAAAAAAACCTATGTCTGTATTACAAGTTAATTATTTTAATTTAAAAACTAGGCACAACAGCTTCTGATACTAGAATTTTTAAATAAAAATCTTCCCTATTCCCTTCGCATCACTTACGATTAACAGTTTCATTTGTCTGTTCCATGTAATATTACCTAACATAATATTATGTGAGGTAATATTACCTCACATAATACAGGTATTATGTATACCTGTATTATGGTATACATAATACCTGCAGTATTATGGTATTGTGTATACCATAATACAGGATAAGAAAATAGTAATAGTACTATTATATTCAGAGTACTTCGAGTAACCTTCTCGGTTGACTCAGTCGTCCATGAGTAGAGAAAGTGTACCTTTAGCTTAGGGAGGCTGCGACAGGTTCTAACGTTGTAATATTATCAATCGATAGAAGAATATGCAGCAGAACGAGCGATGATTGGTTGCTATAAGAAAGACTACAATGAAAAAACATTGGAAAACAACAATCGCCAAATACTGTGTATTGTATTGTTTCCACAGTGTATGTTCCAGTATATAAAACTATTATTTTATTCTCAGTGTATAATACGACTTTGTAGTCGGTTGATCTATTTTAACGTGTACTGAGGGAGTAGCGAATTAGCCCCACAGATAAATTATTAATCCAAACTTAATCTACGAGGTTGTGGAGGTACTGGAAAAAAAATCGGGGAATTGAAAAGCTTTTAAAATTTTCTTCTTTTGCCACCCTCATTAACCCCAACCTCTTGCCCAAATGAAGTCATCGTCGTTAAATGCCGCCAACAACAACAACACCATACAAACCGAGCTTCCCGATCCAGGCCCCACTCGTAGCCTGACCCCCGTGGGGCGCAGACCTCACAGCCTCAGCCCAACCAAGGTTTCTGCAGCCCAAGAGACCGGGTATCATGTCATCTTGTTAAATCCAGAACGATTTGGCGGAAAGTTTTACTGCGTTGTGTGTGAGAAAGTGCTCCGCTATCCCGTCAGATTTGAGGAATGTGGTCATAGATGCTGCGCTGCGTGTTTGCCTAACTTACTTAGGTTTGTTTTTCTTTTTAGAACTTATTTTGGTGTTTAGCAATTATTTTAATCTTGGTATTTAGTTTTAAAGTTTGACTCTAGGTACTAATGCCCTGTAACGATTCAACGACTGTTTTACTCGGCTTGATTTGGTTAGGCTTAGGGGCAACCAAGTTATTGCAGTTGTAGCACTGTAATAGAAATGATAAAATCGATTTCAAATTAGAACATCTGAAGTGGATGGTTTTGCTTTTTGCAGTTGAATTTTTATTTCTCATCATAAACGTCCTTTGTTTTAAAAACATTTTGTTTTATTGTTAATTCTCAGTAGGCCTACATGAATATGCATTCACTTCTATTGTACATATATTGAATGCAGTCACTGTTTATTCATTCAACGTAGTCTAGGTGTATTATGTGGTGACTAGTCGTCTAGCAACGACTAATGAACAAAAGAAAAACCTTTTGTTTTGTTTGTCGATTCAATTTATTGATGGTGAAGCAGCAGACCTCTGTTACTAGGCCTATCTATATATTTATGATGATATGGGCCTTATGTCATAGAAGTAACAATATATTTAATAACTTTAACGTAGCCTAACAACCAATTTTGACAAATAAATGCTGAATATAATTGATTATCATCGTTTATGATTTTACTAACAGTGTGACTATATTATAACATTAAGCCTATTTGTTAACGTTTTAGAATGGTTCCTCGATGTCCAAAGGATCAGACGAAAATTGATAAAAATTCTGTAGGTATACTGACTGAAATATTAACATTTTTATGTTTTATGTTACATTTTAAGTCGTATCTAATAGGGGCTGTTCCAATTGTAGGAGAGGGTTGATATCCCTCCCTCAAAACTATCAAATAAATTAGGATCAAATAAATACACCCACGTGGTAGGCCTATTTCTTCAGTAATTGAAACGATTTGAAGAAATAAATTAAGTTGAATTCCAGAATTTGAATATGGTTTTGAATTCGATGTAATATTTTTCTATGCATGCATTTTGCAAAAGACATTTGGTAGAGTGTTTTAAAAGACAATATACTAGTATTATTTATATCTGTTCGACTGTTGATGTAAAAATCAATCATTAGTTCACTCAATCATTATAAAATGATTAGTTATGTAAAGTGCACATTTTGCAGTTTTTGATCCTTATCAAAAGTTGCTTTATAGTTTATTTGCGGTAATAAAATAAAATGCGTGTATTTACAGACAGTAGATGATAAAGCACTACAGAAGCAGTTGGATGTTGTTGATGTAAAATGTCCAAATTTTGACAGAAATTGTCCCTGGATAGGGACCTATAAACAATTCCAGGTCAGATAAGACAAATCCAAATAAAGTTTAATAAAAGTTAGACTTGCAAACTTTAAAACAGTCAAACTTTACAATGTATTAATATTGTAATTTAGTATTATAGTACTAAAAGTAATATTTTTTAACTAACAGTAAATTCGATTGTATTTTTACAACTACTGTACATTTATTATTATTAACATTAAGTATATTATAAGAAATATATTTATATATTATTATGCTTAATTATCTAATTGCAGGGGAGCACGGGGGGTTTTATTTTCCCCCAAAAAATTGCAATAAATTTTTATAATCGGTTTTAAAATATGTAAAATTGCTTTCTGTGTACAGGCCCATATAGTCGTCTGTGAATACAACATGGCCGTTTGTCCTAAACTTTGTGGCGCCAAATTTGAGCGTTGTTTTCTTGCTAGTCATCTCCATGACGACTGCCCTAGGCGTGATGTCACGTGTCCCTTCTGTCAGGTGACAGTGCTGGGAGCCAATGAGATCGATCACATGAGAAATTGTAGCAAGTTTACAGCCAGTTGTCCCAATGGGTGCAAGAATATTAGGATCAGTAGAAATGAGGTGTTTATCATCATCATAGTCACAGGTTAAGTTTGACGTCTGGATTACCATATTATACAGATGATGTCTCAGACATAGCTGTCAATTAAAGCGTCTTACTAAAGGGCGCAGCGAGTTAGAGAAATAGTGAGATATTCAGGATTCGAACCTGGACCTGTTGAATCTGAGACTTCCTCTCTAACCAGTCTTCTTGAGTAGTCATTATCTTAGTAATTATCATCATCATTATCATCATCATCTTGATTGCTTCATACGGCAAAACTGGTAGCATACAACATATAGAATTTATCCATATCAATCTTACGCAATGTGAATTGAATTCTATTATTGTTATTATTGATATAGAATATTATATTTTATATTATAATGATATATTATAAACTGTATATGTGCTGTTTATTTTAAAAAGTAAAATGAACTGTTATAATATTATGACTCTTAGTTCTGTTTAGTTCTTAGTTTCTAAACAATTTACTAAAAGTAAATTGTAATGACCTGGATTTTTTGACCTAGTTAAAACTTCTTTCATTGGTTGTAGCTTGAAGACCATTTGAAGAATGTCTGTCCCAAACAGAAAATAAACTGTCCATATTCTGATGCAGGCTGTCAACATAAGGTTAGTTTTCATCATTTTCAGATTCTTCATTAAATATCACATGTTTCACTAAATATTCAAGTACAGCTAAATATTCATGTAATTTTGCATAAATTAATTAGCCCGAGTTAATGCAGTTAATGGTAAATTTTTGATCTATAATCTCTCTTCCAATATATCACCCATTAGTTTAATAATTCTATTTGTTATTTATAACTGCAGTAAATCGGCTAAAAAGTGGTGTTATTTAAAATAACTTGTTTAGAATCTATAATTATAATTGTATTTAATGATATTTATATTTGAATTTTCAGTATTTCAGTATTTTGCTTTTTTTAGTGTTTTTGCTGATTCTCAGCTTTTAGTACCATAGGTACTTCTATCAGTATTCTAAAAATACGATAAATAACTCTTTATTATAACTAATCTCAATTGTAATTTATTTCTATTTTAAATAAGTAAATAAATACGAAATAAACATTTAAATGTATGTGTGCTTGTCAGTGTGTTCGTAGAGATCTAGACTCACATCTACGCAGCGCTATAGACATACACGAGAAGAAGGTTGGGGAAGCAATACGCATTGCGTTGATATCAGTGAGAGAGAACGCGAAACAAGTTGATGTCAAAGAAGTTGAGCTTGCAACGCGTCTCGATAAAGCTGAAGCAAGAATAAGTGGTAGGAGTCACAAAAAGGCCTTGATAAATCGCCCCCGACTGTTAATTTTTAGGGTGAGGGTTAGGATTAGAGTTAGGTAACAATATTAATATTTAGTAGTGACAAAAAAACGATAGATCGACCCCGACTGTTAAATCTTAGGGTTAGGTTAATGTTAGCGTTAGGATTCGTTTTAGGGTTAGTATTGAAATTAAGTACAACGAAAAAATAGTAAATGAAAATACTTGCTTTGTTTAATTATATGCTTTATGAAGTATTTATGATCATTTTTTAAACTCTTAAATGCATCCAGGAATTCCAAATAACTTAGCATCTTTCTAAAGTTAATTGCAGTTTGCAAATACTGCCACGACTCTAACCCTTGACCTATAATCTTCCACTTCAACACTCTAATCACTTAATGCTTTTTACTTATACAGATAATGTTTGTTTCAAAACTATTTCCAGGCTTGATTAAACAATACGAGTCGCACTTAATTTGGAAGATCGATGGTTTCAACACGAACTACATGGAAGCTAAGTCTGCAGCTGCTGATAATAAGACCCTTGCTATACACAGCCCGTTCATAGCGGTTAGCCGTCTGGGCTACAGACTCAGAATGACGGCCTATATGTACGGATATGAAGCGGGTAAATTAGAGTGTTTTAATATTTCATACCCCCCAATGATTTTCCCCTTTTTGAGGTGGTGAATTTTCCCCCCAGAATGATCCGCATATTTTGTATTTTAGATTACGATATTTTGTTTATAAATTGGAATTAAAATGTAACTTAAAGTAAAAATAAATGATTTATTGTAATAAGTTCGTTGGATTAAGTTTATATTAATTATCTCTTATGGTTAATAAATTTTTTTAAAAGGATAATATTTGTTCATGAAAGGGATAAAATGAAGTTAATATATACTGCAAATGAATATACAGCTAATATATAAAATGTATTGATATATGCTGCATATATTATGTGTTAATATCTATGTGTTATTATCTATATACGTGCTAACATCTATATGTTAATATCTATATGTGTTAATATGTGTTAATATCTTTATATGTGTTAGTATCTATAGGTTAATATCGAGATCTTGTATGTGTATAAAACAGCCCAGGGTGCCTACATGTCTCTCTACGTCTGTCTCTGTTCGGCTGACCACGATCGTCTGCTTCTATGGCCGTTCAATTACATCGTAGAGATGACCATTCTAGACCAAAACGTTGACCCGACTCAGCGTTGTGACGTCACGTGTTGTATAGATTCAAAGAATGAAGATCTGGCTTTGATCAGTATGCCTGATGAGCAGAAATCGAATGAAAGTTTCGGAACGGATAAATTTATAAGGTTTTTATTATTTTCCAATCTACTAGTTTTGAAAGAAAAAAGTACTGCAAAAATGTGAGTATTAGTACGAAGTATTAAAAGGAATTTTTTTTACCAAGTTATTTCTTTTTTACCATAATTTTAACCCTAACACAAATTATATTTTCAGTAAGTTTATAGTACTGTATTTACTTTTGGTTGTTTTAGTTGATACTTTCTTATACTTGTGTCTACCTTCTAATTTTGCGGTAAATTTAATTAATATTTTAAATAAACTTTAAATAAGCTTTGAGAGAAAAGTTGTCATCGGATTTTAAGAGTACTGAATTACATTTTTATTAAAAATTTTATTATTTACTATTAATGTATATTATTATTACTAATCCTAATTCCACTATTAATATTTTAATAAACTATTAATTTGTTACTGTTTTTCACTATTAATCTTTTTATAAACTGTTTATTTTTTCGACTGTTTGCATTTAGAGTAATTCATTTTGTTTGTTATAAGGTTGGATGAACTGAGACAACCGGGAAGGTTTGTGGTTGAGGATTCGATTTTCATCAGGATCAACTTTACGCCCTCTCCAGGGTCAGTGCACCAGGCGATTTAAAAAAATGGATATGAACTTTGAATGCAATGTTTAGTTTGATTTTTAAATAGTTATAAAGATTTATAATCTATAATTTAGTAGATTTATTTTTAAAGACTAATAATTTCAATGTGTCGAGTCATAATATCTATGCAGTTACATTTTACATTAACTTTTCAATATGAAAGGTGTCTTATTTCAATGATAGAATGTAACTAGAATTAAGAGAAAATTTATTTGTCATATGTAACGACAGATCCTACTGTAGATATACATATTCATATTGTGGAGATCAATATTATATAATATTGTAGATATTATTGCTTTATTATAATATACATACAAATATAAATAATTGTATTTCACTAAATAATTTCTAGTCTACTTATACTGTATGTTTTTATAATTCAGTGAATTGTTTTATTGTGATCTTGTGACTTTCAGTGAGCGTTGTTTTACATCATGATTTATTCATAATTTTTCTATTTTCTGCAAAGTAACTTTATTTGTGTTATGCGTACTAATATTTTTTTATAAATTGTGAGTATTTAATTCAATTATTTTTGATCATATTATACAGATCTTATATCTAAATGAACAATAATATAGACAATATGTGCTGATGTGACATTGAACAATAAATCTTAGATAAATAGCGAGCTATCCGAGATTCGAATCTATCGGATCCGAGTCCAGTGCTCCAACCACTTCTCTAACATTCCTTGATTTATATAGATCATAAAACTGCACTATAATGTACATAATATGTGCTGATGTGACGTTAAATATTATCGCAAATACCCATCCCAATTGTATCCAATGTATTAATCCAGAAACTATCGGTAATTTAAAAGCAATTAAAAAATAATAATTGTTTTCAAATTGACTAAGAATGTAATTTACTGATACTCTGGCATCAACAACATACAGTATATTTAAAATGACAACATTTAAAATTCTGTATCAACTTACTACACACATACGACATCGAAATACTTATGATACATACGCACAGAAATACATATGATATAATACACACACAGAAATACATACGATGTAATACACATACAGAAATATATAAGATATAAACGCAGATTTATAATAGGTATATTAATATTTAATGCATAAGAACATCGTAATTTCTTTGATACATTGATATGACAATAAAATAGAAAGAGTATTTAGTGGATTCCATTAAGAGTGTTCACTCATCACTTGGTTTCTACTGTTGATATAATAAACATCACTTTGTTTAGTGATTATTAAATACTGATGAGTAAGTACTAGAATTCAATCATCAGGAAATTATAACTGGAAATAAAATTCGATTTGTATAAATCGAATTTTATTATAAAAATTAGTTTTATTATAAAAATTTTGATATAAAAATTAGTTTGTTTCGAGTGGTCACAGTATACATGACATCTGTACATCTTGTCCTTATCTTACACAATCTGTGGTATTTCAAATACATTATATAGTGTATTAGAATTTACCAGCAGAATTAATAATTGAAAAATACTTTTGTAATTGAGAAACACATAAATTAGAATTATACTGCAATGTATGTTAATTAATTAATGTGTAATTAATGTATAATATGGAATTCCTATTACAAGATGTCTATGCTCTGAATAAAAGACAATAATTATAAATTAAAAACACATTACAAAACCGTAATAGTTAAAATAAATTTCACTCAATATGATATAATAGATCAAGCATATGATATTAACTTATAAATTAATTATTATCAATAAAAGATTAATATACTGCATAACATATACACTTATAAACGGTTTTTTTCATATCACGTCTGTTGATCAGACGCACTAATCATTTCGGTGATACAATACAATATTTAGTAAATCTATTATGTAAATAATAAATATTAATATAACTATTATTACATCAATAAACCATTATATTTAAAGCATTATTAATCATCATTATAAAATTATTAGCATAATCATCATCTTGTTTTTCCAAATGAGAGATTATTGAGAGACGAGAGACTGATTACATTTGATGTAAAGAGATTACATTTGAAAAATTACATGCAAAAAATTATTTATATAAAAATTAACTTATTAAAAGTGGTGTTGAAATCTATTCATAAGAAGCATTATAAAATACAACAAGTTTAATTTAATCAATATTCATTTTTGTTAACTCTTACATGAAAATTTATTAAATTATACAGTGTAATATTAGTATTATAAAGAGGGAAAAAACGTTGCAAAAGAAAATGTCAAATATTTTATTAAAACGATGGGGGAGGGGGGTTACCCATACCCCCTTAGTAAATATTTTAAAAATCACAACTAAGTTAAACTTAGCTATAATTATAAATAATATATTTATTTATAGAAATCTAAACGATACGATTGGCTAATAGATACAATCAATGATACATTTATGAGACAATGAGACAATGCTCGATACATTTACAATCACTAGGCAGTTTACAAAATACAGCCAATCACAATAGGCCAAAGACACGACCAATGAAAACGTTTAAAAATGACAATAGCATTTACGCGGCGAATCACGTTAGGCGAAAGATACAACCAATCACAATGCACGGAAGATTTAGTGCTATCACTAGTGGCAACAGTACACCACTAAATCAAATTAGTTAGAGGCATTAGTTTTAAAATCTTGAGATATTATTTGTTAAATAACGTCACATCAGCACAAAAATGATATTTAAAGTGACGAACAGTTATATAACTTTAATATTAATTCATTGCAAAACAAAAAGCATTAGGGTTAAGGTTAGGGTTACATGATGTCAGTATTGCTAATTGAGAATGCAGAAACAAAGCGATGAGTGAACACTCTACTTATCAAACAGTCAACTTTTAAATAAGATAAAAGTTTCAGTAACTTTAAAAGTAACTTTAAAACTAAAAGCCGAATAGTTTTTGATAGCTTTTGAGACCAGTTCAATACGAGATAAAAATCTTTTACTATTATAAAATCCAGAGAGATTTAAATTATGGCAAAACAATTGTTATTGCATAACCGTTATTATACTTATGGTTATTCAAATTGTGTTTATACAAAAAAATTCTTTGTTTTTCTTAAAACTCTTTACATTATTACATTAATATCTTTACTGACATTATTAATATTTAATATAATTATTTTAGTAATAATTATATTAAATAATTTAATATGTATATTTTAGTAATAATTAAATATTATTTAACAGTTCAAAAATAACCATTACTTATATGACTAGATGAATAAAACCATGCGTCTAACTAATTCGACTTAGTGACAAAAACGACGCGACGGAGGGGATTGAAGAACAAGAAAAAAGAACTACGACGATTCAACGACATTCCCAAACTTTTACCGTCTGGTCAACGCTTCCCGTTACAACGCAGGGGGAAGTTTTATGGAAATCTGGAAAATCAATTATAGTAAATAAAATATTTTATTAAATTAATATTAAATATATTAATTTAAATATATTTAATGGTTTCACAAGTATTGAACGGATTCGTGACCCATCAAAATGGCTCCGACAACTAGACCCCGATTAATAATTCTTAGAGTTACAATTGGGGTTATGATTCAGGTTAGGGTTAGGATTGATGTTAGAGTAAGTGTTAAGTTTAGGCATTTTTACGATTAAAATTATTAGTTTAATTAATCGGTTCATTTTGTCTAGATAATGTATTCGAGGTCATTTTGTCGGGGTACCAAACAGACAACTTTGAAAGCCTTCAATTAAATGCTCTTCCTTTAATATTAACAACAAATTTTTATTTCTACTTCCTGTCATAGAAATTAAAATAAATAATTCCAAACCCAATGAAGTGACAAAATGTTGATGGGCGTCCAAAGTTTTGAGACACCTCTTATTCTTAATGTCCCAAACTCTGAGTGTCTTGTCATCAGCTGCGCTCAGTAAATACTTTCCCCCCGGGTGAATTAAAATACTGCGCACCCAATTATCGTGTCCTATCTGTTAAAATGAGGGTGTAACATTTTATATAACACCGTGAAAATATTATCCGCTTATGAAAACTTTAAAATTCGCTTCTAATTCAGCAATCATGTTATTTACAAAAATAATTCTAACTAATTATATATAGTTCTATATAATTATTAAACTTTATTTTCTCAATAATAAATCAATAAACGCAAAAGTGTATTAATAGATTGTAAGCGTACCAACTGATAACAAATAAAAAGTTAATAAATATGGAAATAAACGATTAATCGATCAATCAATAAAAATTTAACGTCCGTTTAACAGTCGAGGGACGATGTCGCGGACGTCGCTCAGTATCAGTCAAGACCACACATTCTCCACCCAAGCAGTGAGGACAAACCATCAACTGAGAGAGGAAACCATTTATCCAAAAAATCATCCGTAAAAACAAATTAAAACTATAGAAGATAAGTGACAAACAAAACAAAAATTAAAATGATTTTTTATTGATTACACACCAAAGAGAAAATGCATATTGATGAGGTTATGTCCCAAACTTTAATGGTCTTATCTCTTGACCCTGACGCTACAAATGGTCCGGGTTTTCTAACCGTTTTTGTCTGAATACAAAAAATTAATATTCTCTAAACTTAATTCTTGTTTAACATCATTAAAGATTTCAGTCAAAACTTTAAAATTTAAATAAAATAATTACCTAAAATGTTTTAACAAAAAAAAAATGATGATTACAATGATGACAATAATGATGTTAATCACAATGATGATAATGACTACAAATAAATAAATAAACACTTCAACTACAAATAGACAAAATACTCAAACGTAATCTGTTAGTCAAGCAAATTTAAATAACGCCCTGAATAATCAATTAATAAAATTTACAATTCTAATATCAACTATAATTCTAAGCCTCAGTCTAACCCTAATTCCACCTTAATCCTAACCCAACTTTAACCATAACCATAAACTCCATGGTATAAGTTATACCAAATAAAAATCTTTATTTGGTATAATTTATACTAAACGGGGGTCACAGTCCAATATAACATTCTATCTTCATAATAATTAAAAACTAAAATCCTCTATCTCTATTAAGGTTACGTTTAATGTCTGGATTACCGCAATATATGAACGATGTCTCAGACATAACAATCAATTAAGAGACTTAACCAAAGGGTGCAGCAAGTTAGAGAAAATACTGAGCTATCCAAGATTCGAACCTGAATCTATCAATTTCGAAATCCAGCGCTCTAGCCATTTCTCCAACGAGCTGTTTTATTTAATCTAAATTCAATTTCATGCATTCAACTCACATCAATATCTCCCGCATCACATATCGCCGCATGCGCCGCATCATTCACCCACGTCACGCATTCAACAACATGATCATGATCACGTAAGTCGGCCTTGCACTCTCCCGTCTGCACACACCAGACCCTGACCGTCTGGTCGTTTGACCCGCTGACCAAAAACTGACCGTCGAGACTCGGTCGAACACATCTGACCCATTCACGGTGACCGCTAAAGGTCTTCACGCAGTAGCTGTTGTATAGAATTTAATTTAAAGTCACATCAGCACAAAAAGGCTTCATGTAGTAGCACTGTTGTAAGCAAATTCATTGTTTAACGTCACATCAGCACAAAATGGGTCAGTTAGTAAAGTGATTTGGTAGAAATAAACGCTGGATTCATGATTCAACACATGAATTAGGTTTATTACTAAAGGGTGCAACAAGTTTTCTATATACTATGTACTACACTTTAAAAATAATAAATACTACTCGAAAAAGCAGCAATATAATAATAAATTAATCTCAACTAGAACAATAAATTTTAAAATATTTAGAATTTCACGTTTACGATTAGAAAGTTAGCAAACTGGACTCGAAACCAGAGGTTCAAAGATCGATTCTAGATCTCAATATTTAGCTGACTTGCTGCACCTTTAGTAAACCTTTAATTGATTTAAAGTATATATATAAAGTAAGTACCCAGATGCCACTTCCCACATCTTAATAGTTTTATCGCGAGACGATGAGACGATGAAATCACCGCTGGGTAGAAATGTAACGCTAGATACGTTATGATCATGTCCTGATACATCAATCAATCAAGCTATTAATCAATCAATCAAACCAAGCAATCAATCAGTAAATCAGTCAATCAATCAGTCAATAAATCAATCAACTAATAAAGTAATCAATAAATAAATCAAACAATCAATGAATCAGTAAGCTAATCAATCAATCAATCAATCGAGTAATCAATCTTATATTGTTACCTCTCAAAGTTTTTAAGCATTCAAACGCAGAAAAATCCCACAACTTGATTGTCATATCCGCCGAACATGAGGCTAAAAAAGTCACCAAATGGTAACAGTTTAACAACAATTTTAAAAATTAATAAAATAATAACGATTTTAAAATTAATAAAGCGATAATAAATTTTACAACAAATTGTAAAAATTAATAAACTTGCAACAATTTCACAAAATTGTACAATTTTGGCATCGTCTTAACAATACATCTGAATGCAAAACAAAATTTTATAACAAAACAATACAATACAGGCTTTGAGGAAGGTACACAATAAAAGAAAGAACATAAAACAAGACAATAAAACGTACGTTTAAGAGAAGGGTACATCGAAATAAAATACACCAAAAAGAAAGAAAACTATAAAAATAAGCACAAACACGAAACATTATTACATCGGCAAGTAAATAAATAATCGTAAAGTATTACAAATGATAAAATATTAATAAAATAATATATTTTAATATAATAAATATTATATTATAAATAGAATATTTTGTAAGAATTTCTACCGAGCATTTTTCCCGCTGCATCAAAAGCAACATCGTGCACAGAATCCGTGTGACCTTTTAAAGTTTTCTCATATTCACCCGTCTCATAGTCCCAAACCTTTATAGCAAATAATATATCAGTATTTTATAATAGAAAGAAATGTCATTTTTATATTTATAGAGTAAAACGTGTAGAATTGTAAATTCACGCATTTTTCAGTTAATTCAATTTTAATTTTAATTTCAGCACAAAAAGACATTGTTATCTGAGAGCAAAGAAGTGATGAGTGAAAGCTTCAACTTTGCACGGCGCGTTCAATCGTTTTTTTTTTGAAAAGATGAAAATAAAAACTAAAATTAAACAAATCATTATAAATCTAATCATAAAATTAAATTCGTTCAACCATAAAATCATCTTAATCAATTAACCTTATAAATAATCAATCAGTCAACTATAAAATCAACTTAATCAATCATTCATAAAATCATATTAATCAATCAACCATAAGATCATCAATCACTCAACCATAACCATAATCAATCGAGCATAACCTTAATCGTAGCATCCTCGCTTGACGACACAAACAGATTAAAGACCGGATGAAAGACTACCCTAGTCACTGGACCGCGGTGACCGGTCAAGCGGAACTTCTCAGGGGGGCGGGGGATCCAATCAGCCGGGGTACGCTTCTCTTTATTATAAACTCCAGTCACTGAGATCTGCATTTCCTTTTCCGTGTCAGCCAGGCGAGCCTCTAGGTCCATCACCTGGCAGTGCGGAGATAGTAGAAATAATTACACATATTTTTTATAACACAAAATTATTATCTTCATAAAAGAGTAATTATTACTTTCTAATTATTTTAAAATTATTATTAGAAAGGTTAAAGTTAATGGCGCTACGAGAGCCACCGAGTCTGAAGCACTCAGACTCTAAGCGGCCAGATAGTGCCACGCTGGTACCGTGGTCAAAGAGCGGATGCCTTCTTTAGGATGCCGCATGCCCGGATAAAATCCATTACAATGTAATAGTTATAAGTGACCTTTTTCTGAAGTCTTATAACTGAAGTCCATTTCTTTTCCAGTAATCCGGCAAACTTATTCTCAATCTCCAGCGGCTAGCGAGATTAAAACAAAAATAAACAAAAACAAGAATAAATATTAATAAAAACAAATTTAACAAATTACCATCATGCCTGATGGTCCTAAATATATAAACAAATGTAAAACTAAAGCCTGTATACTTATATAAATAATAAAAAAGACAAAAAATCAAAAGACTATATTAACTACAGCTTTTACTAAAGGGTGCAGCGAGTTGAGTTTTTGTATCTAACGTATTAACAACAAGTTTTAACATTTTGTTAAATCTATAAATTAATAAAAAATTATTTTAAAATTGACTTAAAACTTACGGTGTTAGTTTCAAGACAGAATTCAGAAAGCGCTTTTGTATAGCCGCTTGAACTCAAGTAATCGGCAATTGAGCGATTCCTATAAAAAAAGTTATAATTACATTAAAATTAAACTATTTATAAAAGAAATAATAACGATAATAAAATCAATCCACTCAAGTTTTGAATCAATCCGCAAAATCAAGGCAAAGGAAAGCTAACCTTTTCTCAGTTAATTTGTCAAAAACTGGTTTGGTACAGTGATGAGCACAGAAATCAAAACCAGTACATCCTAGATTCGAGTCAACATGGAGAGTAATATTTCGATAATTTATAATTATAAATAATTATAAATTAACAGATAATTTATAATTATAAATTATTAAATAGTATTTCATAGATAATTTCTAATATAAAATCGAACCCTAACACTACTCCTGATGGAAAATAAACAAGGGAGATAGAATAGGTGAAAAAATACATTGAGATGCAAACTACACAATTGAAAGATTACATTATATCAGAATATTACAATTACAAAATCGTCCACTTACAACTCGTCTCTCTGTCTCACAGAAAGGACCATCGTGACTAAATGAATTCAGCCCCTAACCAATCACAACGCTTCTTTTTAACTAGTCAAATACTGAATAATAAAAATTTATAGTAAATTAAGAACTAAATCTTTCGCGTTAAACTAATGCAGACTGGAAAATGAGATCATATAATAAATATAGATTTAGATTCTAAATCTATATTTATCATATAAATATATATAATAATTATTATATAAATCTATATTTATAATATAACAAATATAGAAAACAGACTTTATGTTATAAATGTATGTTTTATGTCTATAATCGATATCATTCTCTTTTTAATACGTTTTAATCGCTCAATCTTTTTAAATCTATTTTTTAATAAATATTTTATCAATTAATCTGACGAGGGAATTAACCCATTTATGAATACATTGTCTTCCCCCCTCTAGGAAAATACATAATTTAACATCTTCCGACGCATCAATTCAAATCTTGCACTCGATTCTCTGCACGAAAGGCTGAGTCAACCGCGGATCGTGCACAGGGGAATATTTTTTGCTATAATTTTCGCGAAATATACCGGAAGTGGAAATAATAGAAAAAAATCTAATTAAAAAAAAAAATTATTTACACCGGAAACAGATTGGATATAAATGAGGTGTCGCTTTCTCAGCTTTAAAAATATTACCCCACGTCGGATGATTTTTACCGCGCAGAAAACGTCCGAACGATAAGGAATGAGCCGTTTTATTGGAATTTAATGGATTTTTACAATTATTTTTGTTGTATTGTATCGCGCAGCGCATACGTTTAAATTAAGCTTAATGTTATCAAATTATATGAACGATATCTCAGATTCAGCGATCTGATAATGTAAGGCGCGAAAGATACACGGGATACGATATAATACTCAAACGTTAATTTAACACCTTACTAAACGGTGCATAAAGTTACATTACTAGTAAACTTTCCAGGATTTGAACCCGAACTCGCTGTGAGATTGGAGTGAGAGTGATAACAAAAAGAAAAGGAATAAAATAGAATAATTCGTCTAGCCTGGTGCCTTGTATGTAAATAAACATGGCGCTAAAAGTGGGAAGTGACGGGAAATAAATTCTCATTTGATTTAATCAAAACTTTTCCCTTCCTAATACCTAATTATTCCCATCTAATTTTCTCTCTCTTTTCATTGGCTCGTATTTTAGGTGTCTCATATCTGGGTCAAAGAATGACATACTTTTTTTCTTTCCTAATTCCTAATTTGACCTAGTTTTAGCTTCTCTTATTCGATGGTGAATATCTGACCTAGTTTTTGTGTCTCATTGGTTCGTGAATATCTGACCTAATTATCGCCTCTCATTGGTTTGTGAATATCTGACCTAATTCTCGCTTCTCTCATTGGTTCGTGAATATCTGACCTAGTTCTCGCTACTTTCATTGGTTCGTGAATATCTGACCTAGTTCTCGATATTTTCATTGGTTCGTGAACATCTGACCTAGTTCTCGCATCTCTCATTGGTTCGTGAATATCTGACGTAGTTCCCGCCTCTTATTGGTTTGTTAATATCTAACCCAGTTATCGCCTCTCTCATTGGTTCATCAGTATCTGATCCAGTTCTCGCTTCTCTTATTGGTCAAGTTTGTCAAGTTAATGAGCCCTGATACAGGCTTCATACAGCAATCATGGATCTGAAGAAAAAACTGAGATCTTTCATCAGTGAAATTAGGGTTAGGATTTTAAATATAATATGTGGGGGGTGGGATGAGTGATGTCACACGTGTAGTTTTAGGAATAAATATAACATCACGGATGTAAGAAAAATAAGGTGTCAAATTAAACGTGTATCGTTATCTTATAGTTGTTACTGTTGCAACATATAGCGCAGATTTATACGTAAACCTGGAAAACTAAAGAAATATATAGACCTAATTGTAATTTCTTAGAGTTTAATAAGTATGTTAATTTGGTTAAATTTTAATGAGGTTAATCAAGTTAATCGTTAAGTTAATTTTTCCGTTTAGGAAACAACATCAGGGAGAACTCCTGAAGATGAAACGGCCTCTTCTAATTGGACGGAGGCAGATATTCATCTCAAAACTAAAGTTTGTAAAACTTCATTATCATAAACTTTCATACGTTTTATTATTCAACATTTTAATATACTTTTCTTTTCAACATTTGCTGAAAAATTGAATTTATTTAGAAATTGCATTTTCTATTTCAGCTATAAGCGGTGCTCTATAATAATAATAATAATATAAAAAGCCGATTAAAGAGAATTTATAAAAACAATTATAATTGTTCAATTTTTATTTAATTAAAAAATGTATTCTATTTTTCTTTAATTTTGATTAATTACCGATTTTCTTTTATTTTTATTCTATTTTTAAAAGCGCATTTTTTTATATTTTATTTCTAGGGACAGATAAGTTGCCAGGATCCAAGAATAGACAGAGAAGCTATAGAAAGCATTAACGCGTCGTATTTTCAAGATGAAAGCTTTGACGTGATTGGCTATGAACTTCAGGTGCGAATAGGCTTTAGTTTTTAATGTCGTAACTTGCGGGATTTATCTTTGCTGAGATCTAGTTCAAATGAGTAATAAAAGATGTGCAAAAGTAAATTATAGTTGTTAATTTATTTTTTATATTTATAATCTTTTATTTTATAAAGAAACGATTCTATTGCTACAGATTTATTTACTTGCTAAAATATTATTAAGGATCTGGTTTTTTTTATCCCTGAAATCAAATTTTGGTATTTTTTATAGATCTCTGAAATCAGAGGCGTAGCCAGCATTTCACGGGGGAGCATAGTTTTCGTTCAAAAAATTAAGTGACGACTTTTTTTTAAAACTAATACTCAAGTTTTGGTCTCCACATACATGCGTTTAGTCTTTGCATACATGTATCCAACGCTTAGTTTTTCGCCAAATTTACATAAGGGGGGTTATTGACCCAAAATTGACAATTTTAACAGTAGTAAGAAAATAATTCACTTTCAATGGGGGGGGGGGGCGGTAACCCTCACAATCTCCCCCGTGACTACACCACTGCCTAAAGTACATAATTAGATGTTTTAAAATTGCTTTTAGAAGCTTCCAGAGAAGCTGGAGTTGACTAAGATTGAAGCAGATCGTAAAGTATACAGAGTTCAGTTACAAGCGGTAATTCATCTATAATGACGTTTCTGGTGTCAATTTTGGTTTTTATTGAGGTGTCAATGTTGGTGGTGTTGTGCTGTTTTATTAAGTGTAAATAATGGTGTTTTTTATTGTTTTGCTAGGTGTAAATATGGGCGTTTTTGTATGTTTTGTTAGGTGTCATTTTTTACTTGCGATATTTTGTTGATATCATGGAAGGTCTTTTTTTAAGTGCATGTTTTTCTTTAATAAAAGTTTTTTATATCGTTTCTTTTTGGTATCACTGTCCTTTTATATTAGTTTTCTACGCATCAATTGCTGCATTTTGATTCGATCGACGCATTTTAGATTGTTATACTAAATATTGGCGTTTTTGATTCATATAGGTGTCAAGAAAGGTGTCAGAGTTGGTGCGTGAGAATCATCCTGCGTACGCCACTGAGTTGCAGCGCGTTATGGAACTCCAGGTGGCGCTGAAGAATGCTTCCGAGATCTGCTTCGACGGACGCAAGTGAGACAGAAATTATTTTTTTACGTTTATTGAACGTTTTATTGTAATTTGTGTCAAGATAATTCTTCTAAAGACAGTTGGTCAGTGACAATTGGCTCGTTAGAGAAGTGATTACAGCGATGGGTTCAAAATCGATAGATCCAGGTTTGAATCCGTGGATAGCTCACTATTTTTCTAACTTGTTGCACCCTAGGTTTGAGACATCATTCATATAATAAGGTAATCCAGACGTTAAATGTGACCTTTTTCCTTACGCTATGTATATCGATGTAAAATCTACTGACATTTAGTTTACTGTAATATTAGGGTTAGAACTAGAGTTAGAACTAAAGTTATGGGCTTTGCGGTTAGGTTAAGGTTAAGTTGGACCAAATGTCTGTAGATCAAATGTTGATAGATCAAATGTTGGTAACCAAATGTCGACAGATCAAATGTTAGTAGACATAGTGTTGTAGTCCAAAATTCTGTAGATGAATTGTTATGATACGATTTTAATATTTGATATTAAAAGTTAATATTTGAAATTTAATCATTGAAATATTTAATTGATTTTAAATTTATTATTTTTTTGCAATAAACTAGTGTATATATATAACTTTAATTCAGATGTCTGCATAATGCAAAACATGAATTCACTTCTGCCAGTCTCACTCTGTTGGCTAATTATCGTAAAAGACAACAGCTTGTTGCGTTGCTTAAATCTCTGAGAACAATTAAAACGCTGGTAGGACGAGCGGAATTTCATATTTCGTTTCAAACTTTGCTCTTAATGTTTCGCATTGTTAAATTTAATGATGAGAATTCCGCTTTAATCGATGATGTCAAATATTTGAATAAAAATTCCGTAAACTTTGTTTGTCTTGTAGAATTTTCAACCGTTTTTAAAGTCGCTTGAAATCTTATTAAACTCGTAGAACTTTTCAAATTTTCTTCCATTTCGTGTATTTTTTATTTTACGATTATAGATTTTAATAAGAATAATATTTGTTTGTTTTATTAGCAACGAACTGATATACGTCTTCGAGAATTATTAGAGGTATATATTTTAATTCTTTTTATGCAATTAGTTTAATATATACGTAAATAAATGGATTTACAATTTAATATAATTAAGCATTATATAAAAGTAATAATGTTTATATAAATACAGAAAGTTTGAGTGAGTGTTGTAAATAAAAGTTTAATATTAGATTTACTAGTTTTGTATATCATCTAAAGTTTATAATTGTCTTATTATTAAAGGAGGAGGACTATCCAGGCGCTATACAGCTTTGTTTGGAATGTCAGAAAGCTGCCAGTACTTATAAGCACTACAAGTGTATTAGGTCTTTATATTTATTACATTATATTTATCATCATTATCATTAGTTAATATAAAAATTAATTGGTTTGTAAACTTTAATCTTTATTTTAAGTAACGTGTTAGAAGTTGAAACATTTTAAATGGTGTTTTAATTTATACAATTATTTATACATTGTATAAAGTTTTAGTTTATACCTTCAACTTTGAATTGTTAGGAGATTTACATATATAAATATATACAAACCCAAATTCTAACCATAATTCTAACCACAACCCTATTTATAATATAATTCATAGCCTTACAGAAAGATAAACCTAATCCTGTAAAAAAAAATTCTTATCACCATCTGTAATCTAATCTGCAATCTTTGGTTGCACAGCCCATAGGGGTAACCACTAGACCAAACCCGCTACTACTCTAGTTGATGTAAAGTTTGTTTACAATGAAAATTACTCATCAGCATTTAATTTCTAATGGCTGCAGCTTAAAATAACTTGGTTGCAGCCTAAAGTACCTTTGACCTTACAGTCTCGTAACTTTGGGCTTACAGCCTCATAAATTTGGCCTTACAGTCTTGTAACTTTGGCCTTACAGCCTCGTAATTTTGGCCTTGCAGCCTCGTAACTTTGGTCTGTAGCCTACAGTACTACTGTTACTTTTGGCTGCAGCCTAAACTTGTGAATGTACACCTTCATGTATATATATATAGTCAAAGAAACCTATTTATAAAGACATAGAAAGGATATGCTGTGTAATCTACTTACAGCGAAGTGCCACCATCTTTCATTTACTTCTATTGAGTATAATTACTGTTGATATTTTGCAGTGAGTTGAGTTCTAAGTTACAAGATACTTTAGAAATGATAGAGGAATCAATGGATGTAGCTTTATGCAGAACTTGTTCTAACTTTGATCAACAATACTATGTTTCAATCCAGACAGCTTATAGGCTACTAGGCAAGACTCAAGTAAGTCTTTTAATCCAGACATACTAGAGGTATAGTGTATGATATTGTATGTATAATGTCAGATAAAGTATTCTATCGATACCAAACACTTAGAACACCATGATTGAGAGATTGGTTATCGATTTATGTTTAGACTGCAGTGGATCAGCTACAAATGCATTATACCAGTTCAGTGCTTAACACGGCATTCACCAAGGTACTCGGCTATGTTGAATTGTGTGCCGGCACGGGAGAGGCAGGTGGCTTCCAAAAAAAACAGTATGCCGACCTCTGCAAGGTATGATTTGATTTGATTTATTTGTCCGTTGGAGAAGTGGTTTTTGAGCTGAATTCGAAATCTAGAGCTCAACGTTCTAATCCTGCATAGCTCACTATTTCTTTAACTTACTGCACCCTTTAGTAAAACGCTCAAATTGACAGCTACGTCTTTGATACTGTTTATATAATACGTTAATCCAGACATTTTTACTTAACGTTACTTGAAATTTCAAACGTCAACGATAAATATACAAAATTTTGCAAGGTGTAAACTCAGTAAAGCTCAGATTAGAATACGATTCATTTACATATTTTATTTATATTAGTTGGAAAAAAGATCATTAAACTTTGATATCTAGTTTATAGAGATAGAAGTGTTTATGCTGTGCCTTGGTTGAAGGACCATTTATATCTGGCTTTGTGCTGATGTGACGTTCTATATTAGTTGAAAAAAGATGTTATATATTTGTTTTTAGTTTATCAAGGCGGAAGTGTTTATGCCGTGTCTGATAGACCTTTGCAAGGCATTATGGGAAGTAATGAAGTCCTATCACAGGACCTTACAGTGGCATATACAGAATGATAGCAAACCAACCGCAGAACATTCCGTTGAATCGGGGGGGGAGGGTGAGATTTAATTAAAAACATTAATTTTAATCCTTTGTTTTATTCTGTGATATAATTAATTATATAATATTAATTGATAATATATTACTTTTATATTATAATATATATTATGCTATTATATAATTAGAAATTATATTTTTGATATGTATATAATTAGAAATGATATAATTGATATATTTGTATATTTAATATAATTAGATTAATATAATCAGAAATAATATGTGTAGTTGATGGAGAGTTTGTCTGTTAACCAGGAGGTTGTGGATTCAAAATTCATTCATAGAAAATTTGGAACATTTTAATAAAAGTATTGAAAATAATTGAATTAATGTGGTTTTTAATGACCAGGGGTTTTATCTGATTGATCTTTGTGCTGTGTTTGATTTTAATATATATCTATGTCGCATTCAATAAAAAGAAACTTTAAAAATAAGAAATAATAAGAATTTTCTTCATAAATTGTTTTATATAATAAAACAATTTTTATATAAATTAAAAAGTTTCATATTTCGTATTTTTTAATTCTTTATGAAAATAACAAAATATGGGATAAAATGTTATTAATGACAATAACCAAAATAATTTTTTTTCTAGATAATGCCGCGAATGGGGGGCAAGTGCTGGGGGGTGGTGGAGGAGGTGGGTTAATGTTAGAGGGGGAGGGGGCCAGTGTGCAGTATATTCATAAAAAATTGGAAAACGGTTTGCAAAGAATTTGGACGGATGTTCAGCAGAAAGTTAAAGTCTACATATCGAGCACTGATCTGAGTTCTTTTAAATACGATGACTTCATTAAAGTTCTTGATATCGTTAATAGGTAACTGTGGTTCTATCTGTCTGTTTGTTTGTCTGTGTGTGTGTGTGTGTGTGTGTGTGTGTTTGTCTGTGTGTTTGTCTTTCTAAGTACAGTCTGTTTAAGTGCATGCCTTTGAAGCTTACTTAAGTTTTCTCTTTTTTGAATAAAAGTCAGTTAAAGCTTTTTATTTTGTTTTGTTTTGTTCACAAAGGAAATTTAGTACGCTGCGTTAAGAAAGTTTCAAGTGTTTAATTTTGCGAATTTCGTTTACAGCGTGTCACAAACTAGCTTTTTTGTGCTGATGTAACATTAAACAATCCAATTTCTTAACTTTCTTATTTATTTATTATACTCTTCTTTTCTTTCTTTACTTTGTTTTACATCATATTTTTATTGAACTTAGTGTTTATCGCTATCTAATTACTAATAAACTATCAACTAACTAGTAATAACTTGTCACCCAGGCGTCTTATCTTACGCTGCATTATGCCGTGTGTTTTATCATTTCAGACTAATCCAAGTGGGAGAGGAATTCTGTGGCAGTAAGTCCGATATTTTAGACGATTCAGTTCGAAAACAAAGCGTGAATTATTTCCGGAATTATCACAGAACGCGATTGGATGAACTGAGGATGTTTTTAGAGAATGAGGGTTGGGAAATTTGTCCGGTTAAACCAAACTTTAATCTTCTTATGCTGCAGGTTAGATGTTGAAAGTAGAATTTTTAGATAAAGTTTAAAATTACTTAGTTTAAAAAAATTTATTTATTTATTTTTGTAAGTTTAATTTATGATTTGTAATGATGATGATGGTTTAATTAAATATTGGGGTTTTTAATAAGGTTAAGGTTTAACGCTTGGATTATTGTATGAGCGATGTCGAAGACATAGCTGTCAATTTAAGGGTCTTACTAAAGGGTGCGGCGAGTTTGAGAAATAGTGAGCTTACCAGGATTTGAACTTGGACGGATCGATTTCAAATCCAGTGCTCTAACCACTTCTATAACGGACCTTGACAGTTCAAGTTGCGCGAAATTTTAACAATTTTTATTCATTCTGATCAATATTGCAGTAATTTTGATAAATTTTAAATAAATTGCACAAATTTAACTAATTAATTGAATTGTTAATTTAAAATATTTTAATACAACTTTTTCGATCAGTTTTATTTTATTTTTTACGTTTTTTTTATAATCCAGGAGTTTAAATCGCTGCGTCATCATCAGTCTTCCTCCCTCCATCTTGTGTCTAACGGTTCCCCTGCCAGTACCGGGGGTGGGAAGGACTTGGAGGGGGTGGAAGAAGTTTCTCAGGGGGTGGGGGGTAGACAGGGGGTGAGCGGTTTTGATAGTTTTGGAGAGAAGGGAAGTCCGTTTGACTTCCAACCGGATGATGATGAAAAGGAAGATGTGATGGATGTTAACGGGGTATGATTGCGTTTTAGTTATGCTGATGTTTTTCTGATCAGCAGAAAAATATTACAATTTTTTTTATTTTGTGCTGATGTGACATCAGCAGAAAAAGATTATGATTATTATTTTTTTTATTTTGTGCTGATGTGTCATTAAATAGGAAGTAAATATATTCGATTTTTTTCAGTTATAATTGTTTTTGTGTTGATGTGACATTAAACTGTAAGTAAATGTAGTAGATGAACATTAGTCAACGCATAAATTTAAGGTGCTGATGTGACATTACATTTCTAGTTAAATTTATTATATTCTGATATTAATGAGAATTTATTACATTTATTTATATATGTTGGTTATATAATCATTTTATTATAAAGCCTATTTTTTTGTGCTGATGTGAAATTAAGCGATATGAATTTAATATTGAAACGTGGTATTTTTTAGCATTTTGTTTTGGGGGGAGCGGGTCGGGTTGATTTAATGGGGGGCAATGACTCGGACAGTGATGATGATGTAGCGGATGAACTGAAACAAGATTTTGTGGATGAAAAGACTGGTGATGTACCAATTAAACGGTATGATCATTGCGTTAATAATATTTATAATTAATTATATTTGGAAATATATATAATTTATAGTTTAGGTAATTATAATGAATTATCTGTAACAGTAATATAGGAACACGTCAATAAAATTAATTTGTTGAATTAATTTTTTAAATATCTACATATAAAACAGGGAGAAATTTAACTTGCTAAATAAATAAAGCCTGAAAGTTTATATAACTATAAACATTATTAGTATTAGTGTTAGTTAGTCTAACTTAGTTTGCTAGTTTAGTTAGTTAGTCAGTCAGTCAGTTAGCTAGTTAGTTAGTTTGTTAGTTAGTCAGTCAGTTAGTCAGTCAGTCAGTTAGCTAGTTAGTTAGTTAGTTTGTTAGTTACTTAGTTAATCTAGTTATTCTTTATTAATATAAGATATCGTTTGATAAACAATCTGTATGCCTAAATGTCTGTGTGTGTGACACTGTGTGTGTAAATGTCTGTACATTTGCCACTGTGTTTGTACATGTAGGTTTATCACTGTATGCCTATATGTCTGTGTGTTTGCCACTGTGTTTGTGTCTGTAGGTTTATTCCTGATGGTCCACGCAGGAGAAGTTTTAGAGGTCAGCAGGCTCCAATCATCGCAAATACAACTCTGACTGTCTGTAGACTACTTGGTAACTATATCCTTTTACATTTTATACGGAAAGTATTAGTTTAGATTGGTTATAAGACTCTTGTTTGGTCTTATTATGTTAAGAAATTATGTTAGTATTGTTATGTTGAGAAACTATATAATTGTTATTATGGTAAGAAATATGTTATTATTATGTTAAGAAATTATGTTACTATGCAAATGTTTTTTGTTATTATGTAAATTTATGCAGATGTTTTCTGTTTTTAGGTAAATATATGCAAATGATGCAAGTTCTAAAATCGATCTCATTCGATGTTATCATATCAATGTCGCAACTTTTTGACTATTATTTATATTCCGTATGTAATTGTTATTATTATTATATATTTTTGTACGTGACCCGTCATAATGGACCCATCAAAACAGCCCTGACTATTAATTTTAAGATTTGTGTTTGGCTTTGAATTGAAGTTGGTGCTATGGTTAGGGTTAAGTTTATAGTTAGTATTGATAATGGCCATGACTGTTATTTCTTTGGGGTATGATTCGGGTTTGCGCTAGGATTGAAGTTAATGCATGGGTTAGGATTAGGGTTTGTGTTAGGGTTTGAATTGAAGTTTGTGCTAGGGTTAAGGTGAAGTTTAGAGTTAGTTTTTATCTAGTATTCTTATCATTATTTTTCTATATACTCAATTCATAACGTATCATTAAAGTGTCTTTTTATGCTGATGTGACGTTAAGTGATAAGTTTTGTCATCGTAATAATATCATAAACTCATTTAGGTTTGCTTGTCAATTAAATGTTTATAAATTGCCGAGAGTATAAATACATTTTTAATTGGACGGATATTTTTTGATTTTTTTCAGGTTTATTCATTTTTCTCATCAGAAGGCAGTATTGTGAGTGGTTTCATTCTCTTTTATTTGTTGCGATTTTATTTCTTTTCCATTTTTTCTTTTTGCTTTAGTCTTGTTTCGGGTCTTTCTTTGTTTTTTGTTTTTTTTTAAATTTCTGAATTTTATAGATTATATTGATGTCAGTAATTATATCAGATAGTTCACTTTAAATCATTCTTACAGTTTATTTTTTAGGTTTATCAAATTTTTGTGGAGTGGTAAGAGCGCCAAACTCAGAATCACAATACCTTAGGTTCTAGGCCACACGACTCTCAGTGTCTTGCTGACTTGTTGCACTCTTTAGCGTGATGCTTTATTCAACAGACCTGTAAATATTATTCAGAGTCAATACATTTTCTCTGTTTAATTTATTTTAAGTTTCTCTGTTTAATCAATGGCTCAATTTTGGCCAAATGCGGCTGCAGTGCTGGAAACTTTTGGGACAGTTTCCCAAGACACTTTTAAATTGTTAATGTTTTAACGTTTGTCAACCGAATTTTTATTTGCTATACTTGTTCACACTATTAACTTTCCGTATATTGTTTAAACTGTCTTTAACAGTTTTTGTATCGTCAGTAAAAATTGAATAATTATAAAAATATTGCTCAATAAGAGTTAATTTTTTATAAAATGAAATCAAGATTCATTTATTTCATATAATAAATCCTGTAATAATCTTTTATATTATTCCATTCCTTTTTTTCATTCAGTCGTCATTCACTGGAGATCAAAATCCAGGCAGCAAACTACGAACAGCTTTAAAACGAATCAGTGAGAATCTTATAATCGATGAACAGCTACTACAGCAACAGCAGCTACTTCAACAGCTACAGGGGGGGCAAGGGGGGGAAGCTACAGGCCCCAGTGTGGCGACCCCAACTGAAGATAGGAAGGATAAAGTGGCGCACCCTTTTATTTCCCCCTCGGTGGATTTAAATCATCCGGATGGACTGTACGGACTGGCTAGCAGGATAGTAGCCACCCAATCACTGTGAGGGAATTTGAATTGTTTAGAGAATAGTCAATTTTGATTGGTTAGTGTATTGTTTAGAGAAATAATCTTATTGGTGGATTCCAAGGAGGCTAAGATAAGTAATTTTAGCTAGATTTTGGTTAAAATGTGCAAGACACGTGGTTATTGCAGCTATTTCATTGGACGATAACATCATCTGATTACTATAACGTAGTGCTATAAAACGTAAAAGTATTGTGTGATTTAGCTCTATTGTAGGAAGGTTTAACTTGTTTATTTTAATCAATTGACTAGGTATTTGATCCTCAATTCATTTTGACAATCAATTGATAACTAGGTATACTTTAAGTAGTTTTAATAGTGATTAAATACTGATATATGCTAATATATTTTATTATTAATGTGCATCGGGGGGGCAGCCGGGAGGGGATATCCAAAGTTGTATATTCAAAATACGTTTATTAGCAATTTAATAGCTATTTGGTTTTGCTTTTAGAATATTTCTCGCTGAACAATTTAAACTGCTGCGTCCACACCTTGAAGAAACTATTCCATCAGCAAAGAAAGCTTTTCTACAGCAATTCTATTCTCAGGTTTGTCTGCTTTACAATTAAACTATAGCTTAAGTTTAACATTTGGATTACTGTATTACATAAACGATGTCTCAGACGTAGCTGTCAATTTAAGCATCTTACTAAAGGGTGCAGCGAGAGAAATAGTGACCTATCCGGGATTCGAATCTGGATCAATCGCATCCAAGTCCAGCACTCTAACCACTTCTCTAACGAGCCTTGATATATATGATGATGATGACTAATTATTATATTACTAATTAGACGCGTTTACTTGTTTTTTTATTGTTAGCTTTAATATTCTTTTTGTATAGACCCTAAGTACAGCTATGGATATACACAGACCAGTGTATAGAAGTGTTGCCACTCAGTCTATTAATACGGAAAGTTGTATACAATTAATGCACACAGTTAAATGGGACGTGAAAGATATCATGTCACAACATTCCAGCTATGTTGATGTACTGCTTAAGGTATGAATTCAGGGCCGTTTTGTCAGGGTACCATTTTTATATATTTAATGTTTATACTAACCCTAACTTTAATCCTAAGCTTAATCCTAACCCTACTTAGGTTTCTGCATATCCTATTCACATCATTGCATCATCTTTGTAATGATTAATTCTACTCATTCATAACACACAATTGAATCTTTAAATCATATTAAATTTCCTTTGTGCTGATGTGACGTTAATGAAGAAATCCGTTGCAGGAGCTGTATGTGTTTGATGATCGACTGAGTGCAGTGGGAAGATACATTCCCATCCCTCCATCCGTCCGTCATGCTTTATGGGAACATGTGATACGACTGACAAATGGATGCTTTGTAGAAGGGTACGGCGAGATTTATATTTAAAATGCGTATCATCTTTTAGAGTAAGTGTTGTATATTTGTTTTATTTTGCTCAAGGGTGCAGCTATATATATTATAACTATTAGATGCTATTTTAAATTTGTTTTTTTTTTAGATTTGCCGGGGCCAAGAAGTGTACAAATGAAGGAAGAGCACTTATGCAGCTGGACTTTCAACAGTTTCTCATTAAACTAGAAAAATTAACAGATTTGAGGTGAAATATTTGAATTTATCTTAATTTAGCAAAAACATTACTTTGTTTATAACTAATTCCAGGGAAAATGTTTCAGTAAAACTAATTTTAGTTGAGATTCTGGTTAAAATGTGCAAGGCGCATGGTTATTGCTGCTATTTCATTGGACCATTACATCATCTGATTGTAATAACATTATGCAATGAAAAAAGGATAGCAGTTTATAAAGAATGTAATTACAGAATGTTATTAGGATTAGGGTTAGAATTAGGGTTGATAGTTACTATTATAGAGATTTACTAATGAGATTAATGAATAAATTGAAACGTCTAATTAACTTCTAAATTAAATTACTGTACAACTAAACAATCTATTAGAAGCTTTATCATTAATCCATTAAAGAGCTTTATTAAGTTAAAATATTGTTATAGGCGGGGCTTGCTAAAATAAAGCCTTGCTACAAATACTTATTTCTTATAGACCAATACCAGGCAGAGAGTATGTAGAGACTTACGTGAAGGCCTACTACTTACCTGAGGCACAGCTTGAATCTTGGATTCATGATCATAAGGTTCATACTATGAACATTTTTATATAGAATTACTTTAAGAGATATTTGTACTTACATATAAATAAATTTGTGTATTATTCGTGAAACGTCAAAATGGCCTCGACAAAAAGGCTTCGGCTGTTAATTTCTAGGTTTGGGTTTGAATTTGGGTTAGGACTGGAGTTAGAGTTAGCGTTAGGGTTAAGTTTAGGATAAGGATAATTAAATAAATAGACGTTGCCATTTTGATGGGTTTCGGGGTCGTTTTTTTGGGGTACATTTATTATTGTATTTCTTTTTCTTATATAAATTAGTCTTTGAGAAGGTTTACATCGAGTATATAGTGTACAAAAAGTAAGTGTAAAAAATATTTCCTGAACATAAGCCGAGTTAATTTTTTTTGTTAAGAGAAAAAATGTCATTTTGTTTTTGTTGTATACTTTTGTGCAGGAGTATTCTTGTAAACAGCTTTTGGCTTTGATAAACTGTTTGGGACACATCGGTAAAAAATGCAGACAGAAACTTATCGTTAGCATAGAGGAAATGGATCGGACTCGACGATAGGTCGATTACAAATCAAAGCTGGGCTCTGATTGGACGGATAATCTTACAAAGCAATCGTTTAATAATAACTGCAGTGAATTTTATTGCGTTTTGGGAAATTGCGACTGCGTATAAAATCGCGATTAGGGTTGCACTTATTATTTGAATTTTTACCTTTTGAATGTTTATTTCATGTGGCTAAAATTCCATATTAATTTTTCGGTTTAAGTGATAATTGAATGTAACTAGCATTTTGTTTCGGATGTGATGTTAAGCAGCATGCAGATGATGTAGCCATTAGGCAATTTTAAAATGTCAGTAATGTTATATCAGCTTTATCGTTTATCAATCTCGCTTGTATGTGCTTCTATACTTGTATGGAGAGTTTTATATACTCAATCTGTCCATTAATATCAATAATATCAATAAAAGTTTAACGTCTGTTTAACCGTCGAGGGACAATGTCACTAAACAAATATCTATCCTATTATTAGTCAGGTAATAAGCGAGCAAGAAATTAGTTCAAGATTTAGTCAGTTTTGAACTTCACCAATAAAAAAAGTGCTTTCTTAGCTTAAATTACTTCGATTTGAATTTTATTGAATAAAATTGCGTCAAATTATCAAATTAAAATATAATAAAATTCTGTAATATAATAGATTGTAATAGTATAGACAGTATAGACGTTATATTGTGCAATCAATTTAATGATTTTAATCTGGTTTTTTGCTGCGTTATCAATGAAGGAAGGCCTCATATTATAACAAGCCCCGCCCCTTTAGCCTAGTAGCCTAGATCAATTCTATTTAGTAGATATTAATTTGATACTTTAACTGCTGTTCAATTTTAGGGTTAACGTTCGAGGTAACTCATGCACCTTGTTGCGCCCTTTAGTAATTTTCAACTTAATATCTAATTAAATCGAAGGTTAAATAACTGAATTGATAAAGAATCGAATATTCTTAATGCTTGATTCCTGCCAATTCAATTCTTTTTGTGCTGATGTGACATTAAACAACATTTATTTATTTGTAATATATATATATATTATAAATGTAATGAGTACAGTATGATTTGGGTGACATTACACTGTAATTTCTGGGGGGGGGAAATTTAAATTTTTTATAAAGAATATTTTATGTGTATTCGAGTGGATTTTATTAAAAATTCCTCTCCCCCCCACCTAGAGAAAACAGTTGAATAAATTGTTCAAGCATTCATAATGTTCATATATTACGTGAAATTGACAGTTTTAATGCAATAAATTCTAGAAGTTAAAATGCTAGATGTTACAAGTTTTTTTGTTGAATTATAGAGTTATTAAAATTAATAAAATGGCAGTTATGAACAGAAAAGGTCTACTGAACTAAAAGTGGCCATCGCCTGTTTTTGGCAAAAGCATTGCCCCCCCCCTGCAAAAAATGAAGTGGCATATTTGATTATGTCTTTATTTAATATAAAATTATATAGATCACCAATTTGATTGCTACATTACAACATTTAATGTTATTATATTGTATTATGATGTCAATTTAAATTATTTGCATGTTTGAATTAACAAAAAAAGACTGGTTAGTTAATATATCTTATTTATAATTTATTATTGAAAATATAATAATGCACAAAATATTGTTATGTTTGTATTAATAAATAATTACTTGTGGCATTTTTTACGCATTTTAGTAAATTAAGTTCCGACTGATATAATTGATTATTACAGTTAAGTAGTAATAGTTAATTATTACTATTACTACTTAACTGTAATAATTAATTATAATAGTTCTCTAATAAAACTTAACTACTCTTAACCAGTAACTGCGCAGTACACGAGTATATCAATTCAAAGTACTCACTTAATGACTACAATCTGTAAATCGATGCAAACTAAACTACAATCAAGTACAGTTTTTTCAACAATAAAAGTATATCAAATAATACAAGTACAATCAATCAATCAATACAAGTACAGCAATCAAACAACACAAGTACAATCAATCAATACAAGTACAATCAATCAATACAAGTACAATCAATCAATCAATACAAGTACAGCAATTAATCAATACAAGTACATCGATCAATCAATACAAGTACAGTAATGAATCAATGCTAGTACAGTAATCAATCACAAGTACAGCAGTCTTTAGTACCGTAAATACAATTCAAATCAAAGAATTACGAACAATAAATACGAAACTATCTAAATCAACTTGTAATCAAATAAATCAAGTTCTTACTTGCAACAATTTATGCGTTAAATAACGTTTAATGTCAAATCTTAAATATAACAATTAATACAACAAAGACTTAACTAAATAATTTTACGTCTAAGTTAAAAAGCAAGTAGATAGTTTTGTTCCAACTATTGATCTTAATTATGGTCCAAAAAAGATTAATATTAATATAAGCTACAAGTATATATAATATAAAATGTTACTAGGGCCTATATATTTGAGTAGCAATACTTAGAACTTTATTTAAAGACGTTTATTATATTTCTTAAATAATGCGAACGTTGAAATTAAACATAAAAAAAAATGGACAGATCAATAAAACGGAATGTGTTAAATACATTTCATTTAAACATAAATATAAATTTAAACAAAGCAGAATAGATACAAAAAATACGAACAAAAACAATTAAAATAAACTTAATTATAAACAAAACCAAGAATCACTTTTATCATTTTATCAAAGCTAATGGCAAAGCAATAGAGCACCGGAATCAGACACAACAGATCCAGGTTTGAATTCCAGAAAGCTCACTATTTCACTAACTTGCTGCACCCTTTAGTAAGACACTAAAATTGACAACTACGTTTGAAACATCATTCATATAATACGGTAATCCAGATATTGAACATTAGTGAATAACAAGAAAGAAAAAATTGAGCCATTGCAACTTTGCAAAGGCTAAATCTTATAAATCAATAACAAAACAAAAG
>JAQIXG010000348.1:0-35106 GCA_034700105.1 Oconnorella tubifera
TTTAACAGTTACTATATTTTTTAACAGTTACTATATTTTTTAACAGTTACTATATTTTTTAACAGTTACTATATTTTACACAGTAAATTAACTTTTATAAAAACACAACGTTCTAATAGATATAATTTACAAATGGTATGCAAAATATCAAGCAAAAGAATATGAATGTTACATGAATTGAATAAATTTTTGACGATCAAAAACGACTCAGAATAAGTTATAACTAATCTTAGGGTTTTTATAAAATTAACTTTTATTCATAAAAACTTTTCTGTCAAGAAACTGTAATTATACGCCTCTGTAACTGTAATTTTGTACTTGTAAAATGTAAATTTGAGACAATATAATAAACCCGTTTTACAATATGTCGTATCATTGTTATTGAGAATCATTGTAAAGTTAATCACAATGTAAGCCTAGCCTACGTTTGATTCAAAGAATTTAAATCTACCATAACCTCCGAACGCAATCAAATATTAAATTCTTTGCACGCCCGGGTGATTTTTATTTGAGAATTACTGAGGATGTAACTGAGCTATGTAGTTTAACTGACATTCTTTAGTTTTCTATTTATTCGTTTTTATCGAATCATATGTGTTTCTCGCGTGGTTGTCTTAACTTCAATATTTTATGATTTGTGATTCATAAAATTCAAGATAAACTGAATAGGCTAGTTTATAAATAATCTTTGCATCAAGGACAGATGCAATAAAAACATTTTAGCGTTTCTCGTTTTATTTAGTATTATTATTAATTCATTACTATAACTATTGAAACGAGTATAGGACATTTCCCCACCCGGACATTTTCCCCCCCCCGGACATTCCCCCCCCCTTTTATATATTGCTTTTTTTATCAATTATTTAAGAAGATAATACAGGCAGATCAATTAAGTAGCTTTAGTTTAGTAATTAGTAATTTAGTAATTAGTTTAGGTTTTCAAAATATTCAATCAGTTCAAAATAATTATCTTTCCATAGTTATATTAGAGTATACTAAACTTTAAAACGTTAAGAAAAAACATGAAAAGTAGATTAAGTCTTATAATTACATATTGAGAAATAAAATAACTTTATAAAATTTTATTATAATTTATTCAAAATTTATTTGTAATTAAAAATTAATACGTTAGATTAAGTTTCTAGTTATAAATCAAATAAAATAGTTTTAGTATAAAACAACTAATACAAATGTATAATTTTTTAATATAATTTTTTTAAGTTGAAAAAATTTTTTTTTTTTTAATTGTAATATTAATCCAATAATTATTATACAATAAAAAATATATTAATATATAATTATTATTATATAAGGGCTCATTTAATGCTTCATATAGGGGCGGGGGGGGGAAATGTCCGGGGGGGGGAAATGTCCGTTCCCCATTGAAACTATTATTTACATTTCTAATTGGACTATGTAATCAAAGCGCTGCATGCGATTGAGAACAGATAAAGTTTGAAATCTCAACATATTTTTAAACGGCAGGGATTTGCTATAACTCGCTTATACCAAATAATTAAATTTTAAGTAGTATAGTAACAAATCAGATATTTGTATTTTTATTTGCTTATTGTCATAGACGATCAGGACTATTACAATAAGCACTTGCAGTCTCGCATATTTTTGTCTGGCGATTTTTTCGCTCGTGCATAACTAAAATTTCAGGTATAAAATAGATAGTGAATAAATTAAAATAATAGTATCTTACTTTCTTTTGTTGGGCTGATATCATCTACAAACTTTATTGCTTTCATATTATGCCCATTTTCACTTTAATTCATGTTATACTACACATTTTAATTCAGTAACGCTGAATTGAAGTTAAAACAATCATGCGAAAGATACTCTTTCAAATTGCTTCAAGATGATAAGAGAAATTATTGTATTTTTACAATTAATTTCACTTTACTCACATTTTCATTAAACTACTTGAAATAAACAAAATTACTACAAGTAGCCAAGCTAACATACTTGAGAGCATCAGCAGTATTAGTTTTTCCGCCACTGTACTTTATGCTACTGATTGCATTCACAACTTCAGAAACAGTTGAAAATCTATTGAGATTAAAAATGAGTTGAGTCGAAGTGCCAAAAATCGCCACTCCTACTCTAGCTTGTCCCTCGTCTATTTTAAGCCGTGACGCGAGATCTGCAATGAAACTGAGAACACGAGCGAAGTCGTCGGGATAGACACTACCGGACGTATCGAGCAAGAAAACGACATCCAGCTTGTTGTCGCATTCTGAAAGAAACAATATTTGATACAGAAGAATAAAAAGCAATAATCTGAGTAGCCTATTCGTGATAAAAAAAGACAATATCTCAAAAATTCAAAAATTTTGATTCATATTGATTCGAAAAATCATTATTTGTAACACTTTGACCCCTTATACAATGTATTTTTTTACATTGTAAATTTAACCGTTTAAAGAAATCAGTATAATTTTTGCCGAGTATATACCAAAAATTTATCATTTTTGAATTTAAAATATTCTTGTACTTCAGTTCTATCAGATATGTCAACTAATTATAAATAACTTACGGGCAGGGGGCTCCCTGCATGTCTTAGTGACGATAGTGTTGTCCAAAAAACTCAGATCATCGAATGAATTCACGCTAAACTTGTGATCAATCGCTGGTCCAGACGCCAAGCCATTCAATTCATTATCCCAGTCAGGGCTCGACTGACCAACGCCGATGGTAAACACAGTGATGCCTCTATCGTGAACTTGGTTAGCAGTCGGAATAGTTAAATCTCGATTTGTGTTAGAGCCACCGTCGGTAATGATGATCATGATGTCTCGGACGTTCAGTCGATTACCGGCACTTGATGTGTAAATGCTGTTCATCGCAAAACGTAGTGCGCCAGCAGTATCAGTGCCTGCAAAAATAAACAAATAGGTAAAATACTCAATTGTACAAAAATCAATATCTAAACGAAATATTTGTGAATATTTTACTTAAAGATAACAAAGGATTATACTAATAATAAAGTACTGCAGAATAATTAAAAGCAAGCTAGCAATTAACATCATTCGTAAATACATCATTTGTAGATACATAAATAAAATGTAGTGACTATTAAATTTTGTCTTCAAAACATTTTATTTATGTGCAGAGAGAAAAACATTTAAAAGACAAGAAATTAACTTTATCCACCTGATCCCTCAACGTAATTGATGTAATAAATTGCATTGATCATATCATATCTGTTTGTATACGCATTGAATCCAAATATAAGAGTTTGTTTTGTGTTAAACGTCATAATGGCGACATGGACCCCATTTGGTGCGATGTACAAGTTCTCAACGACGCGCGCAACAAAGAGCAACATCTGATCCCACTCTGTTGGAAGAATCGTCCCAGACGAGTCGAGAACAAACAGAATGTCAGCAACACCAGCGCAGACTACAAATACAATAAACAGTAATAATTTATTCTAGAAATATAAAACTTTTTATAAATATAGAACATTTAAGCATACATATGACGTAACTTTATGATAGGTTTTTTAAAATTTGACTTTGATACGATTACAAATAATCTAAACTATGAAATAATTATAACATTTCATATCTAAAAACATCTAAAAATATTATTAATGAAATCTGACGAATATTCAATGATGAAAATAAAAAAATTACCAACTTGGTATTTCAGAACAAATTTGTGCAGATACAGCGTCAATGATTGCTGTCATCTTTGAATCAGCTGAAGAAAACTTGTAATTGTTTTGAGGAGTTGACACGAGATTACCGACAATGCCGTTAATGCGACCTTTATCCTGACGCGAGCCATAGGTGACTATCATCAATGTAACTCCTACAATGCAATCACAAATATGTCATTTTCGTGGACAAATTTTTAAATGTCGTAAATGATTTAATTTTATCAAAATCAAATAGCAATTTATACCTTTTCATTTAATAGTTTTTTATCTAGAACTACAAAGTATAAATTATTATACAAATGTATCAAATCACAATTTCTCTATTTAATATAAAGGGTCTAGAAAAGGGTTTATTGTATGATATAGTCAGTGCAAAATTAGCATCGTATATTACCTTCATATTTTGAGTTATTTGAGTTTCCTATTTCAAAAGCTGTTATTAGTCAATCAAACTGTGGTTTTACAAAATTGAGTAACACTATAAAAACTTAATCAAGAAACTTAACAGTTTTAAGATTAATTTATAATTAACTCTATCATTAAGCTTAACTCACTCATTTACCAATGATAGATTTTCATGAATGTAACCATAAATATAATTTAGTCAATTATTAGATCACTATATCTTATTACTATTCTATGACGAATCATATAAAAATTATAATTATGTTTGAAAGAAAAATGATATGAATCGACTAAACAGAAACTTGACACAATGGTGCATTCATCGATTAAGCTTTCACTGTCTACTTTCAAAATTTCACACGCCTAAAAATCTGACAACTGAAACATATTATTAATATGTGTAGATAAGTTAAGCTTTGACAATTTTTGAGATAATGTAAAGTTGTAAACTATTGTATTTTATAATAGGCCTCAGGAGACCTATTATACATTATAGGCTTAAATTAAATCTAGATCTGTAGTTCGATAGAAAATCACTCAAATATTACAATTATAAAATATATAGGTGATATACTACGGGAACATAACGATAAAACGCAGTAGAGTATTTATGATGGGAAATCAATCAATCATATATCTAAATATTTGATTAACTGTTCTTAATTAATCAAGAATTAAAAAAATTACGTGAACGCATGAATACATTCGTGTATTAAGGTATTCATGTATTACAAAAATGTATTCCTTTATTCGTGTTCACACTGACTAAAACGATCTTACCCGAATTTCTGAGTTGACTAGCAGCGTTTGCAACGTCCGGCGTGCCGCTAGCGTTTATAAGATTATCAGATGCAACGAGAATAACGATATGAGGAATATTATCTCTTGCCCCAAATCCCGTCAAAAACATAACGTTCTTAATAAAAGTGAGCGCCCCAGTTAAATTTCCCGCCGCATTGACGTACTTCGGCTGCGCTGCGATAGCGTTCAGTAGCGGCTGTTTACCAGAAAAGTTTGAAAGAAGAAAATCTTGTCGTCCGCCCGCATTGACGACAGACGCCAGGCCGACGCGCGTCAGATTGCTCTGGATATCGAGGTTTGCGACTAGGCTTTGGATGAAGTTGAGGGAATTGGTAAAATCGGCAGAAGTTGTTGCACTGGACGAGTCAACTAGGAAAATGATGTCCGCCTCGCCCTGGCATTCTGTGAGTGAATATTTAATATTAATAGGAGAAATGCAATAGTAGATACTTTTTTACACTGCATTTACTAGACTTTATCGTTTTAATGTAATTGAAAAACATATAATTTTAAACATAATTTAACAATAATTAGGCGAATTTAAGAAATTTAGTGATTTCTTTACTTTAATTAGTTAATGAAACTCATAAAATGTGTTCTTATTTTATGATTGATCAATTTGTAGTTTATAGACCGTAATAATTATATACATACCCGTCGTTGCCACTTGTGCGTTGATGGTGGATATTTGAGCGAAGAGCATCAATAATACTGATAAATGTCTGATTCTAGCAATTTCTTGTTTTCCATTTGCCATCGTGTTCTTGTGCATTTACTATAGTTACCTGTTAAAAAGTGTAATTTGAATAAAAATAAGAAATAATAAATACTGCATATAGGTTAACATCAAAATTGACCCTATTAGAACTCATACAACGCGGTTAAAAATATACCTATGAAATATATTTGAAAACAGTTTTTTTATATTTCCTTGTCATGACATAACGAAAAAAAAATTCTTATTTGATTGTTGATCATTCTATTGAATATCGATGCAGAGTTTATATTATACCATCAATGTTTGTCTTTTCTTCTTCAACGCTTGGCATACAATAAAGTTTATTGATCCTTGATTTACGACAACTAGTTCCTTCTAAAGGATCAACTCAAAGACCGAGACGTTTACTTTCTTACAACACGATTTTGTTTAATCGCAAATACACGCAACATCAAGTCTTGCTTCATGGTCGCATTCTTTAACATTCGTGCAGAAAAAAAGGCGATCTGTGAGTTTATTATTTTATAAGATTTTCAAATTTCAATCAGGTTGTAGATGCTTCTATCAACAGTGGTATAGACTTTTACATTTTGCTGTAAAATTACATGTTTCAGCTTCTTTTTAACAAATTGTTTACACTTCCTGACTTTAAAATATTATAGATCTTATAACTATCATTCCAATTTATTATCAATATATTATATTCATCGCTTTAAAAATACGAAACATATAGTCTTCTCTAATATTATAACAATAATTACATATACGTAATAATAAGTATTTTCATGAAAATAACATTAATTACACATTATTGAACGCAATTAGGCCTGTTCGCTGCGATGTTTCTTGTCGCTGTTACTAAAATATCACAGCATTTGTTATAAAGTGTTCATTTTTAAAATATATTGACTACATTTAATGTTTCTCTAAAATGTACATTTTTATAAACGATTAATCATTCAACTCTTTCTTGTGTTGTGTATTATATTATAGGTCTAATATTAATATGACATGCATTTCAAAACGTAAAACGACACCAAGCGTGAATAAGCTTGATAAGGAGACCTGCGGTTAGATTTTTTAGTTTTATAAGATTTGGCTTCGATCGTTACATTCATGAACTTGTTGCATGATTAAGGCCAATTATAAAAGTCGTGGGCGAATGCAATGACTAGTCTAGTTACATATAATAAACCAGAGCATTTCTAGATGATGCGAAAAAATTGTTTCATTGTGTCAACTAAGTATCGTGAGATCAATTATTGATGTCATATATTTTTAATTCATAGATAGTGTTTCACTATGAATCCGCTTTTAACCTGAACGTTATCCATTTTAATTATAATTGCTGGAGACAACATTTCTCTGCCAATTGTCATGTCTTAAAAATAATGCCCTTTTTTATACAAAAGAGTTGATGATCATTAACTATAATAGACTGAGACAGTAAGCTCTATCAAGTTTAGTGCATGTTTAAGTTTACAGTATTTATTTTCAAATATGTATTTTTAAAAAGTATACAGCGGACTGGTTTCGACAACAAATGGTTTCGTACAACGGAACTTAACAGACGACCTCAAAGTGTCACTGGACCAGTTATCACGAATTTTAAAATGCATTACTAGTCGGATCATCTTTCCACATTGTAAGAAATTGTAGAGCCAATTGAGATCATTTTAAATGTCTATAGTTAACTTTAATGTAATTATTAGGTCAACCGTTAAACCCTCTTAATTAAAATTTTTCTCGTTGTATCGAATAATGTCCTTAGGCTAGATATGTGTACAATTCTACACATGCTATTTTATACTAAACCCATAATTAGCGCCACATGTGGTTTGAGAATAGGAATTTTATCACTGGTCTAGAATATAGTTGGTTTAGGATAAATAACCATTCTAACAACGCTCAAGAAGAAAAGAGTGCAGAGCCATTATAGGATGGATAATAATTAAATGCAAGATTAAATGCCATCAGATGAACATTGGCGTGATTTCAACACAATGCAACAAAGCGCAGGAATGTTTGACATATAATATAATTTTTTGTAAAACTGTCTGACATCCATTGAATTTATCTACAGACTATGTTGAAACTTGTTTAGTTGCTTAGGCCTACAAATTATTCCGTTAAAAGAAGTTTGAAAGAATAAGTATACACAAAAAATGTCTTCATAATTTATATTTGTTATATATGCTGACGTACGCTACGTATATAGGACTACTGTAGCAATTCTCGCTTTATCATAATATATGACATCGGGAAATTTCTACTGCATACTATACAGTGGCGTAGCTAGGGTTTATGGCGCCCGGGGCGAAAACAATAATTTGGCGCCCCCCCCTCCTCTTTTTCAACGAGCGAAATAATTATATAACCAAAATTGTTTTTCGTTTTAACTTATTGTAGGCCTATGTTTTCAAAATTAGTTTGACAAACTAATAAGAATTATTTGTTATATACTGGTTGGACGTATGTTGTTCGCGCTAATGCCTGAGCTCGGCCTCTTTCGCCTCCCGTTGATGAAATTGGATCTCTGAGTGCAGCGAGATATAAAAAAGCTATTTGTCAAAAAAACATAGGCCAGAAAAATTATTTGAAATAACCCACGCAAAGTATTGATATGCGAGGTTGTAGAATTATGCAAAGAAATTGGACATCAGACATTACTGAAACTTTGCAACATTTGTAATGTGGTATCCAACTTTTGGCGCCCCCCCCCGGCGCCCACATAGACCGGCGCCCGGGGCGGCCGCTCCCCCCTCGCTACGCCACTGATACTATATATATACAGAATATTGTATAAAATAAAGCATCAGTTTGAATATCGCGTAATATTTATGATATTACATAATAAATCTTTGTTCTCCTCACAACAGTATTATAGAGGAACGTGCTGTTTTGAAAAGCACGACTGATTGACTTAAATAAACTCTTATTGTGAATAAAAAAAATCAATTCATTGTATCGAAACTTTTAGATTAAACCTACTGCAGCATTACTATAAATAAATAAACATCTCATATTCATTAAACAACAAATAACTTTTCGAAGAAGAATAAATAGTATAGTCTTAACAAATAACTATAGTCTTAACTATATATAGTAAAATTAATGTGCACTAGGATTCTACTATAGTTACATAATAAATTCTACTATAGTTGCATAATAAATAGCATTAATAACTGATGTACATAATAAATAAATTTTAGTCAGATCTTAAAAACAAAATCACTTTTATAAATTGATAAAGAAATAGTCAGAATTTTTTTGCTTTCTAAATTAAACGAGATGTAAATTTGAATATTGATTTCAATAAATTAATATTCACTTAGGCCTACTGCATAACAATCAACAATAATCATCGAACACTTCTAACTGCTCATAACCAGCAGTTACTGGAGCTAACATACTCAGTAGACTATAATTGTTATGCGAGTCTGATCATCTAGCAAAAGATACAGTATCGCTATTTAGAAGCGACATATTTGAGAAAAGCGTTCATTTATCAAACACCGAAGAAAGAATGTTTAGTCGCGAATAATAATCAATAATTACAGATCATAAATTAATTTTTTAAAAAAGACTATAAAAATATACCATCATGAACATTTTCGATTAAATACTCCCTAATTAACTTACAAAATAGCATCACTTACTGATTCTTGAATAGAACAGAGACTAAACTAAGGTTGTGAGAAAGATGAACTAGAACTCAAACATTCTAGTTATGTTGCGATCAAAGCGTAGACATCAAGAATTAACAACAAGCTCGAGCACTAAAAATTACTCTTAAAGTTACGTTTTATTTCAGTTTAAAATCCAGACAATTTTAATTATATTGCCAGTCGTCTTCAAATACTGATTAACGCATCACTCTCGTGTAAACGACAACATAAAGTTTGTTATCAGAATCACTAATCTTTTATGTGATTCTTTCAGGATCCGATTCAAAACAAATATCACGTACTGTTATTTAGTATTTACTCATTTAAGCCGCGACTACTCTAATAACTGCATAGTTTAAAACATAGTTGTTCCGCACGTTTGTGGCGAAAATAAAGTGCGTTAAAGTGCGCGAACTTTTCGAATATATTAAAGTGCGTTGAAGTGCGTTAATAAGTGCGTTAATGATCAATTAAAATAAAATGCGTTAAAGTGATGGCGCTTTTCATCAGATATAAAGTGCGTTTCGCACGTGCGGAACAACTACGGTTTAAAACCTACATAATATTTTGAGGATCTAGTTTAAAACAATTTGTTACTATATTACTCGCACGATTGAATTCTAAGCTTTCAAATGCAGCAGAAATTCCAACAAAATACTCGCCATCGTGAATGAAATGCAAGAAAGCTTTCGACTTTGTTCGTGAAAAAGTAATAGTCTAAATATAGGTTATAAGCCGACGGTTATATTATACCTAGTCCTAGATTATCGAACGCCTACAAAGAAAGCAGCCGATGTGAGATGACGATTGCATGTTGAGTCTTTACTAGGCCTATATGTCACGCATTACTGCGGATAGTCAAAACATTTTTTACCTACGCAATAAAAGAAAACTAGTTCGATAAAAATTCCTCGATGAGTTCACGGTCTCGTGCCTCCCTCGCTCTTTTGTCCCTCCCGGGGAGAGCGCGCGAGGTCTGGGGAGGCGAAGTGGTAAATTGACAACCGCTCTGAATTAGAGCAACTCGGAAAAAACGTGAGTAATTAGTTTCATTTTATTAAAAATAAACAGTGAAAAGTGTATATAATTAAAAAGCTAATAAAAGAGTTTGAATTAATTTATACACAGAAAATGAGAGTGCTTTTTAAGAACATTTTTAAGCACATGATGTAATTTCAGACACGTAAAATTTAATATCATGAAATGATACAAAATTTAATATCATGAGAGGATTCTGAAATGATACAAAGCATATGACAGTAACTTTACATGTCCACATTGTACTTTAGCTTGGCATCCAGTACAGCATAAGAACCTATGCAGTATATGAAGATAGCATAGAAAGTATTTCAATCGAAGTTAATGGCCTATAAATTATGGTTTTTCAGTTTATTTTCAGATTATAATGGAGGTCATACTGTGTTTATTTATTTATAAATATGTGGAATATTTTAATGACTTGATCTTTGACATCAAATATGACTTGTTCAACTTGAAAGAGTGTCCTTGAAATCTAGTTTTATATCACGTAGACTAAACTTGATATAATAAAGAGAATCAAAAATAATAATTTATTGACTAATAAATCAAAATAAGAATACATACGTTTGGTCGTAAGCAACTTACAAATGAATTATCAATAACAAACAATTATACTGTATTTAATAGAGAAAATATATTGCCTCTTTTAACTTATTGTCACTAAAATTATCATGTGAAACCACAGTTCTCATAATTATAAATTAATTACAATTAAGTCTTAATATAATAAAAACATGAATGAACATTTGGTTTATAAAACTGTTAGTAGGAACATATTTCATTTCACGTCTTGGAATTAAAGTATTTTTTAGTAAACATACACAAAAGTAGCAAAATTATAGAAACTTGAGTATTACACGATGTGAAAACAATATAAAGAAATAAAAAAAACGCTGTTGTATAAGGAGTAAATTAATAAATAATAATTTCTAAATTACTTTAACTCAGAAAACTTGAAAAGAAGAAGCGAGTAAAAGAAAGACGCAAGAAAGACAAAGTTACGTGTAAGTCCTATAGTAAGACACTGTAAGCTCAAGCTAAATAAGAAGGCACCGTCATAAGAAACATTTGTATAATCTCAATAAACGAGATAAAAACATTCAACAGAGAAAACAGAAGAATATATGATTGTGTCATTTAAGTAGACATGAAACATATTATGGTATAATATAATATACAAATAATAATATACAAATGTTTTAAATTTAAAGCAACTATTCCGTTTTATTAATAGAGTATCATAACGATCTATTTAAAATTAATAGATGGATATGTCATGCATAAAATAGAAAGTAGCTTGAAATGTAATATGGTTAAAAAATATAAAGTTAAAGATACTTGTTAAAATTACTGATTAAGTTAAAAAAATAAATTCCCATAAATTTTTTGATTAATTCAAAATTTAAAATTTAAAATGATATAATACATGCATATTATACATGTATATTATACATTATTGTAGGAATTTAAGTCTATCCTGATTTTAAAATATTATAGCTTAACAAAAATATAACATATAATTAATAGAAATGCATCTCAGACAGCATATATCAATTAATAATAAATAAAACCAAACTGAATAAGTCTTAAAAATTATTTAAAATTAATAACTATAGAAATGTCATGCATTACAAAAAATCCTGATTCAAAACTTATTGCAATTATAAGAAAACAATGAACATTAAATAGCCACGCGCAATAGAATTACTACAACGCATTACAATACAATTTATCTATTGATAAAATTCTTGCATATATAACGGGGTTAAATTAAATAAAAGCATTTAAATTAATTAGACCTGGTGGATGAAACGTTATTATCATTTATGAAAGTAGTATTTAATTACTGTGATATCAAGATTATGATATAAATCAAGGAAAAAAGTTTCTCATAACAGTATATTTTCATAATGATTTAGCAGCGACATGTTTGATGCAGACAAATATTTTACAAAATAATAAAATTTAAACTGAAAATAAATCAATTGACTCCAATTCTAGTCAACAACAAACACAGTATCAAACGATCAAGTGACAATAAATGAAAATGCCAGCATAAGATGACTGCATGACACGTCAAGGATTTAATGACTGTATATCCTGTTTTGTTTCTTTTAGAACTCAGTGCATCTTTCTGATAAATTAAGAAATAATACAAATTAATATCCTGGGTAACAATAATAATCTACAACATAAAATCTCCATAATAAAGATAATAGAAAAACTGAGAATATAAACGATTTACTCAAGAGTCTAGTAAAAAACAAATCATTTAATTTTTCAATAAGCAAATAGTATTTTAAATTTAGCACTGTCGCTGTTATCTCAATTATGCAAAATATTAATTAAACATTATTATTCAATCAAACAGCTTACTCAGCTGCAATATTATATAAAATTAAGTACAACATTAATATATACATAATCATTTCACTCATTTTATTAACATGATAAAATATAGCTGTTTAATGTACCTATACTAACTTTTGTGTAAGATAATTTGTATACTGACTGTGTATACCCTAACCATATCCCCCTAATCCTAACCCTATCCACACTCTTAATCAAAGTAGATAATGTATACAAATTTATTATATCAAAAGTTGATGTTCAAATTATTGTGATCGAGCATAAATAGATAGGTTACAGCTATAAACTATCTAATAGAAATAAAACAAACATATGCAAAAATTGTTTAGAATATAATAATCAAGCAGGTTAAATATTTACTAAAATAAATTCTATTATTAACATACTTTTAATCTAAAATAAATTTAGAGGAACAGTATAAAAATAATTTAAAAAACCTAACTGAAAAATTGCAAGACGTGCACAATATTTAAAAAAGACAGCATCAAAAGATCAAAAGAGACTTTGTAAATGCAATATTATGTAAAATTTATTTAACTGCAATCGGCAAAGAAAAATAATGAATTTTATTTCTACTACATCCAGATGTACAAATGAATAGAACATAAATAATGCGCGATATAATGTTCATAAATCCGCTCAATCAATCATTAATCAAACAATGTTAATTATTTAATCGTAGTTATGGCAAGATCATTTCAGCCTTATATTATCTGAATCTCTCACAATTTAACTTAATATTAACAACAGTAGGATTTCAATTGTAATCTAATATCACATTAAATAATGCCAGTATATTTTCAAGTATTTCAGAGAAAAATAAATGACAGTATTATATAGAAAGTAGTCATGTATTTCTAAAATGGTTTATAATGTAAGATAAGTTTCCTTATTGTAAGTAATTTGCAACTAAACGATAAACTAATCCACACAAATAATACTAAGACTTTAATATTAAGTATTTAATATTCAGAAACTATACAGGCATTTGTACAAAAATGTGCACCATCAATTTATATACACTAGTATTTAACATACATCTTGCAAAATGTATACATCTTTTACATTGATTTTGACAACATAAGATTATATATCAACTTTCACTAATAATAATATAATAATAATCTTTTCATTTAATTAATTATTATTGACAGAAAACAACAGGCTAACAGCAAGTTTATAATCTCAAACAAAATAACAACATTGAACTGTCTCAACAAAGTGACTAATGTGCTTGTTCAAAACAGATTTGTATCAAAATTCAGTAATTTTCTCAGCATAAAAATATACTGCAATGCGTTAAAACTTTCAACAGTACCACACTGATAAGTTTAAACAAATGAATTCATTATTTCAGTTTCCCATAGGATAAGGAGGTGGTGGATGATTGAGATAGCTAGGATCTGTACAAAAAAGAATACACAGTAAGCAAGTATATTAAATAATAATAGTTACAATGTATCCAATTAGAAATTAACAATATTGATTTAAAAGCGAAAACTTAAAATTAGCACTTAAATTAGCGATTAACATAATCATATTAAATTTAAATAAGAATAAAATTAATACAAAAGGAAACTATTAAATGACATACTAATAATTGAAAATTATATAATTAAAGATTGTATTGTTATAATCTTTAACTATATAATTGAAGATTATATAGTTGGATTGTATAATTAGCCATGTAAAACATCAATTTTAATCTTCATAATATAATGTGTTTCTTGAAATTTTAAAGATTTTAAGCTACAAAAATTTATGATCATGAACACTATCATATAACCTTTATTTTAAACTTTTAAAGAACTTCATTTCATGAGAATTTAAAAACTTTATGAGAACTTAATGATCCAAATATATTTAAATATTAAATACTAGTGTAAAATGAAATTAAATGATCAAGAAATGAAGGATATTAACCTGTTGTAGGATAAGGAGCAGATGGTTGTGGACTCTGGATAGGATAAGCAGGAGGATGACCCATGTCTGCAATAAATAATATAAAATAATTCAACGATAATTATTTTTTAAAAAAATAAAAAAATATAAAAATATAATAACAAAATATAAAAATATAAAATCTTCAACTTAAAAAACATGTAAGAACATATATGTAGGGAAATGTCAACTATGATTTACTGTCTAAATTTAAATTATTAAGAATTAAATAATGCTCAGTAATTACTGACCTGATGTTGGATAGGGTGCAGTAGGCTGTGGTGGTCCTTCAGCTTGGTAGGCAGGGGGCTGAAACATGCCTAAAATATCAAACTAATATTATATTTAACAATATCCTTTGCTAGATATGAACTTTAAGAACACGTAATTGTACAGTCAAGCAGTCAATTACAATAAAGCAATGGCTCTATAGTTATATTATTATTAAATACATTCATCACACTGGTTATTTAACATCAATTGGAAGCAAAGGTGGAGAGGGGGAGGCTGAGTTCAATTATTTTCTTCCAACCAATTTTGAGGGATCAGCAACTATAATCCTCGAGGGTGGGAGGGGGTGCCCGTCACTTTCAAGGAATAGATTTTTAACACTGTATTAAGTAATCACTTTGTCGGATTAACAACTTAATAACAACAGGCATTATATGTTTTTTAAAAAATTCATGATGTATACGATTTTACAAACGTTCATTCATAATATTAGTTTCTTTCTAATTTTTTATAAAGCTACTGCCAAGTTTATTGCAATACAGTTCAATAAATTAAATACATTTAATCATCCACATATGAAATAAATATAAAAGTTTTATAAACTTCAATTTTAAAAGTAAATCGTACCTGTTGGCTGTACAGGATAAGGCGTATTATTCAACAAAGGGTTTCTTTCACCGGGATACTCACTGGGTGGATAACCAGGACCTGGACTGTAGACTGGCTGAGGGGGGTAGGTAGGCTGTGCTGGGTAGCCTGGACTTTGACCAAATTCAGGGCTTGCTGGGTAGAGTGGGGAGCTAGGGTAAAGGTTACCGTCTTGTCCAGGTATGGGGGGGTACAGTGGTGCAGGGGAGACGGGATATAAAGGCTGGGGGCCACCCATTGAAATGTCTAAAAAATGTAGCAATAATGGTTCGCTTCACTGTCGTAAGAAAATTGAATTTATTAATAAATAAATTTAATAATTAATAATATAATTAGTAATTATTAATAAATAACATCAAATATAAAAAATTTGCCATTTATTACACAATATTCTATAACACAGGAGATTGTTATGATCCTAATAATCTTTCATGTACATACAGTAGACTAATTAATATGAAAAGTTAAATTAAATGATGTATCATTTAGCATATATTATAATATAAAAATCATTTATCTACTGTATCTATCACAAGTTATAATTATGAACCAATAACTAACAGAAATTATAGAAGGCAGTCATCAAATCTAATCAATATTTATGACTAATAAATACTGCTTAAATTAATATCACATAATATTATGATTACAGCCTAATTGAGATATAAAGTACTTCACTCCTACGTACACTAAAATAATTCAATTAATTATTACAATATGAGATCTCTTATTACTTTATAAACTTATTTTAAACTATGTTTTGAAAGATTTATCACTATTATGATCAAAATCTCAACACAGTGACCAAACTATTTAGTGAACACTTAAAAACTAAATACTGCAGACATTACTTCTAAAGATTATTACTATAATGATGATATAACATGATAAATGCAAGGATCGAACTAAAATTAATTTAGTGGTTAATTAAGATTACCGTGTATAGGTGGCCCAGTCCTTGCAGTGGTATAGTGAACATTTGGACCTGAAATAAAAATTTACTCATGAATTAAGTTAAACTTTAGCTTTTAACAGAATTGTAAATTTAGAAACAATTTTTACTGTAAAATAATAATCAAATAGGACTTTATCTAAATTAAATCATTTCTTAAATACAATGCATCACATTGTGACTTGTTTTAGACACTCACGATTGAATCCATAAAATAGCATCTCTTGCTCTTGCATTCATTAAGCTGTTTATTTGTCAGAAAAGCTTTATCAAAATGTAACGACACTTCAAAAAGTTACATGGACTTCAAAACTAGTTGCTAAATTTAACTGTATCATATGCAGCAATCACCTCTAGAACCCACGCGCCTTGACATGATCCTGTCCTGAAAGTAAGGTTGCTTGCCGGCAAGTGTACGAAAGCAGCAACAGTAGACCATGAGAGTAAAGAGCAGCAAGAAAATAGCCACTCCACCAATGGTACCACCAGCTCTACCAGCACTGCAGAAAAAAGACAAGCATAAAGAAAGTAGTCATTTTAATTTGTAGAAATATTCATAGTTAAAAATAAATATTATAGGTATGACAGCTCAGCCGATAGAATTTAATGCATTAAATGTCCGCGCTGAGTGTGAAAAAAACTTAAAGATGTAAGAAAATATAATTTGACTTTAAAAAATTTCAAGGACTGCAACTCTATGAAGTCATACAATGAAAATTTCAATCGTAGCAACATTTGTGTGATTACCTATTGCTTAATGTCACATCAACACAAAATGGCTATTTAGTGACATTCTGTAAAATAAAAATTAAGAAATCAAATGAAGACAATGCTGTGCATTAAATAAATGATAAAGCTTCATTTTTGTTCTAAAATGGAAATAAACAAATGCATTCATAAACTTAAGATAATATCTTAAATTAACTCAATTAACTTAATTATTACACATAACTAAAGCTATTTAAATGTAAAGACGCACTCATCAAAGAAACGACAGCAGTATTGTCTGTCTTCCTCGCCACAGCAGTAAGTGTAGTAGTCAGACTGACTCGCATTGGGACAAATGAACCAGTCATAGTGGGACTGATTAAGCATTAGATTGTCAAACTCATTGTAGCAGATTGTGGGCTCTGCCGTAAAAACAATAAATCAATTAAATAACTAAAAACAAACACTTAATATCATAGAATGCCAGCATTATTCCTTACATAAGATGTATACAGTGTATGCGCGCAGACAAATATAAGAGACTTCTATGTCATCCGCATAATAAATACTAGTGTTTAATGGTCACACATTTATAATGAAAAATACAATACCATGCAATATATCCTCAAATGTACACAAGCTATAACATAATAATAAACAAAAAACATAAACATTGCATGCAATAAAAGCAGATATCTACACAAGTATTACATAACTGAGCAATTTCCTGTTACATGACTACTCCTGTATGATTATGATTATTATCATAACAATCATCATTATCTCCATAGACAGAGAGATAATAATCCGGTCATTATAAAATATAAATGCTACTGGCTATATATTACCGCAGCGCTAAACAATAAAACGCTGTAATTCTCAATCAAACTAACACAATTACTCCAAATGCCACCAAATCTTTTGAGTATAGATTATTTTTTCATGATTAACTTTCAAATGTTCCCCAATATCTTGCGAGATAACAAAAATCTTTTGAGTATAGATTATTTTTTCATGATTAACTTTCAAATGTTCCCCAATATCTTGCGAGATAACAAAAAATAAACCCTGATAATATTCTAGCAGCAGGTTTTGGATATCAAAGATTAAAAGATTTATCAGACTAGTGTTTAGAAATAATAAAACTAAGATGAGAAGAACACAAAAAGTCACTTCTTAACAGAACACTAGTGCATCTGATAAGTGTAATAAATTTAATTTAATGGGTAACTGAAGGCTCCATCATACTAGCTGCAGAATCCTATTTTACTATTATTTCTCAGAAAATGACACAAAAGATAAATCATTACCGGATCTACAGCACGTTCCAAGATTAAATAAAACTGATATTTATTATTTAAAGAGCCTGTTAACAGCATATCAATAAACAAATCAATAAAGACTTCTCCTTAATCATTCATTACAGCTATCAATCTTAGCCTGGACAGAAATTCAAAAAGATAACAAAAAAATAAAGCCCATATCTTCAACCCATGTACCTTTATTAGGATTAGACCTGTAGTAATGAGACTGGGAATAATGACTATACCCGTAGATATACCCCGCCGCCCCATACGTGTGCCATGACCCCCCGTAGCCCCCGTAACCCCAAGGCCTGGAGGAGTAGCTGTATCGATTACCGTATCGTACCCGGGTACTCGATCTGACGTTATAAGTCGGTGCGCGATAGTTGGTAGAGCCACCAGTGCGAGATGATCTTACACCGGATGAAAAACGTACGCTGCTGCTGGTGCGTCGACCATCAACCAACACAAACAGATCTGTTAATAAAACTGAGATTTGTAAATTGAATTATATGAACAAATGTGATAGAATATGCAGCTGATACTATGTTTAATGTGATAATATAATAAGTAATCAGTAATTTGATACAATATAGAATGTGATACACTATGTAATGTTAAATTGCATTTGTAAGAACTTTTTAGGTAGATAGAATGTGTTCGTTTGTAGATTACAATATTTTCTATATATTCAAGAACTTAATGCATACAGTTTTAACTTTTAATTTTATATTTTCATAAAATTTCTTTAGAATTTGGCGATATTTTAACATCAAACTATTGCATTTTATCATGCAATAGCTATAATCATAATCATAAAATCAAGCCCAGAGCAATGCCCTGTTTCAATCTCTCTAATTAATAGAAGCGACTCTTAAATAACTCTTTTATTTGTTTCCTTTTATTCCATTTATGAGCATAATTGATCCCAAGTGGCTTATATTTCCCCAGTCAGCCAAAACAGTAATCCCAAGAGATAGCTGCTAACTGCTAAAAGCAATGAAAGGCATTCGTTGCCACTTATTACTTATTGGCAATAGATGTCTAATATTGTAGTCATACACAATGTAATTACTCTATAAAATAGTAGTAACATAATAGTTTCATTCTAGTTAACAACTAGTAGTTATTAGTAATTATAAATATTAATAATTAATTATTTTTGAAAAGTAATAATTGATTGACTCAATATAAAAACAAAAAAGTTCATAATAACATCTTGTAATTTATAACAAAATTGGTATCAATTGATACGAAAACAAAAAAATTAAAAACTACACTTTTATTACTATTAGTATTAATTAATTTATATTCTTAAGGTACTCTTATTTTTTACTAGGATTTATATAGTTTAGAAAAAAATGCCTTAATTTCAAACTACACCACCAAAGTCAGGGCCACCTCATGTAATCTTCAAGTAAATCACTCAAGAATGACTAATGTAACTATTTAATTGGGAACTTTAGATAAACTCAACTTACCCTCAATTTCATGAACTGCAATACAACAGGAGTAGAAAAAAGTAGTGTTTCATAAGAAATTTATTATTATAATGCTGATCAAACTACACAATCTTTACACAAATTTTAAAATTAAAATAAAACAATAGAAATAAATACCATTTTAGTATCATTACATCAATTACATTCTTATTACTCCAGAACGTATCATGCTGCAGCCAGATTAGACTAGCACCATAAAAGAACACATTACTAACACAATAAAGTTATGATATCTGTCACTTTTACGTTTTAAATTGTAATAAAAATATTAAAAGTATTGAGTCATTTTCATTCATACACACAACGCTAAAAAACATGTAAAGCAATATAAGTGTAAATACAATTAAAATATTATTACTTTGCTTAATTGTTATTTATTATTATACGTAATACTAACTGCACAAGTTTATTTATGATATATTAATGGCCCAGTAGACGAGCAATGAACACGCATACTAACTGATTTATGTTTTTTGGAATATAGCAGGCATGCAGATAAATAGCAATAGCCTTGTAGAATTTAGGCTGCACACACTTATGCAATGGGCTACAGAGACTATAAATTATACAGGGATCTGGAGAGATAAGTCAACAATCTCTTGTAAAAGAATAACTTAGAAGATGCATTCAACTAATTACTAGAATAAAGACAAAGGTAAAAGCTTACTCCATGATCAATAATTGCATGTACCATGTATAAATACATAATATACACAATGTTATTATAATTAATTTACTTAAAATCCGGCAGTATAACTATATTTAAAATAATGTAATCATAACAAGATACAAGCAGCCAATCACAGCGTGTCTTACGAATCGTAAAAGAAAGTAATAAAGCAGTGCTATGTATATTTAAAATAATATTTAATATAAGTAATAAGATATTTAAGCTATGAGTTTTAAGTTATTTAGAAAATTCAGTAAAGAGCATATTATACCTGACAAGACTTCTTATACCTAAACTAAATATTCCTTAATTTAGTTTACTTTATTTTCTCTAATCCGCTCGTATAATCTGCTTATTTAGATAATTATTTTGTTGCCTACATCAATTGTGAGATATAAAAGTTGTGATGCCTCATATTAGCGACAAATTTGTTACTTATATAATTTTGTAAATAACATTACATCATCATAAATGGCTATTCAGTGCAAGGGAATGATGCTGATACATGATCGTAATATTGCGATGATGCTGATACATGATCGTAATATTGCGATGATGCTGATACATGATTGTAATATTGCGATGATGCTGATACATCATTGCAATATTACATTGATCAGCTCAATATAAACTTAAAGATGATTTCAATTTTGTAAACTGAATATACAAAAATATAAGTCAATTATTTTTAGCGCAAGTTCAAAATGAAATCTTACATTTAATTTACGACTGAATGTATTTTGATAACAACGTCAATTAACGGAATGTAAAAGACTGACATCAATTTACAATGGCTCAATTGTTATGAGATTGATTAGTAACTCTAAGAGTCAGACAGGATACTGATCATTCATGACCAACTAATTAAATATGATTAAATAATTACATTAATTAATTAATTACTTAATCACACAAATCCATTTTCAATTTAAGAAATTAAACAATGATCACCTACACTTTATTTCTTCCCTGAAGTCACGTAGTCATGTTGTCATGTTGATTTTTATTAAAAATATGGACATTACAATGAAACTACGGATCATATAAACTAGTTTAGTAAACACAATATACGATTAATTCTGCACGAAACCATTTTGGTATATACTATTTTGGTACAAACTCTATTTAATTATGAATTAGGATTAGATATTAAGGTTTAGGTAAAATTAGGATATAATTGAAGTTTATTGTTACGGTCAAATTATGATTTAGAACCGTAGTTATGATCTAATTATGATCTAGATTCTAGATTTAGAAATAACACTGAACTGCTTTGAATTCGATATGGATCAAAATCGCTTTGCACCGAACTCGTTATAAATCATGAAAACTAACTGCAATTATTTTGCAAATTTCTTTGTTAAGACTACTTAGTCAAAAAGGATTATTAAAATCGCTACTTTAATTAAACCAATACAGACAATAAATAACACATAAATCTAAATAACATAAAGTAACTTAATAAGTCAAAAACACATCAAATAACACATAAATGCATAATAAGTTAATAAGACACTTTAAAATAGCACAACGTTCACTTCAACTACCAGTTTAAAGCAATAAAGTCAAAGATTTTCTATTGCCGTCAATGTTATATAGTGATGGCTAAGATTTTAATTCAATTAATTAATAAATATTGCACTATAAATTCAAAAATTCGATCAAACTACTACATGCAGAATTAAGAATTAAAGTAATGAAAAAATTATTATATTCTAATATTACTATAATATTGCAGATATTTATCAAAATTATTAAATAAAATTAAAAACTTACCTAAAATAATGCAAAATCCAAATAAAAGTATACAACTTAGTCCCACGAAAGAAAACCTCTCCATTGCATACAAGCACCACACTCTCTATCAAAAACCCTCCTTATTAACTCAACTAAATCAAATACATAATCTGAACATATATAATATACAAATAAATTGTATATAGTGTTAATTCATATAAATAATTTGTCATAAATCTTCTCAATGAGAACTAAATAATATTTTTGTTTTTATTTTTATACTAACTTTAGTACTAGGCCTAAATTTGTTATGAACGGAATCAAAACTTTCGAGCTACTACAAACATAAGCGCTAAAAATACAAGGAAGTTAACTTTAACAATAATTATTATAGTTATAAACTCGTTAGTTTATTAACTAATTACATATTATGCTCGTCTAATTTGAATACTCATAGTTAATTTTGATATTCTTTGCTGCATAAGATTATTGTAATAATAATTTAACTACACTGATCCAATGTTACATTTATTATATAATAATATTTGATGATATGACCATGAGTCGATGACCCATTTAAATGTTAGTCACTTTTAGCAGCAGATTGAATATTCTAAAATAGTTTAATTGCTGAACTGATAATAAAGCGAGTTTTTCATTTTTATCGGCTTTTAAACTGTTCGTCATATGATATCAGCAAAAAATAAGTAGCAAGGCCATTTTAGACTGAAAGCGTTATTTTATTGTAGGTTTATTTATACGAATGAGCCTATATGAATAGTAGGTCATATAGGCTCATTCGGAGAGTCAGAAGTTCAGAACTTAATGAATAAACAAAAACAATTTTTTTTATAAAAACAAATAATAGTTTTTTATTTAATAGTTCACTTTACCTTTTTGGCGAAAAGTGTATTCAAAATTAAAACAATTTTTACTTCATTTTTGACAGAACAGACAAAAATGGCTGTAAAATTGCCAAAAAATGTATTAAAATTGACATACATTATACAAGTTCAAAATGAATGATAAAAAGGTCATCACATGAAAGATCCCCCCCCCCACATCATAGAGAAGTGACTGTAATATTACATGTATATGCTGCAGCTTTAGTCTCTATAATTTAAAATTAGTTAAACATAGGTGTTAGGGGGAATTAAGGAAGAATTTTTTTAGTCAGAGGGTGGTGAACAGTTGGAACAGTTGGTTTGTCACAGTATGTAGCAGATGCAAATTCTGTAAATGGTTTTAAGAATAGATTATATAAGTTTGATGATTATTGGAGGGATAGTTAGGATTGACTAACACTGGTTGTTTACAAGTCGATTACGACTTTCTTAACCAGTATAATAGTTAAGTTAAGTTAAGTTATAATAAGTGTTTGAAAATCTCAGTGTTGAAAAATGACAAAAATGGGAAATGAGCATTAAAAAGGTCGTCAGATGAAAGCATGTTGGGTATCTGGTGACCATGGCATTAGGAAAAGAAATGAAATAATTAAAAAATGAGTTTTACATTCAAATAGATGTTAGAACGATGTCAAAGATGCTCCCTTGCTAATATCTAAGTTTGCACCAGCGGCACCACTCAAACAAACATCGAACTATTATAATAGTATTGTCAGTGAGAAAGAAAAATTATCAATAAGCACAGTTAAGAGAAAATCAGTCATAAAATATAAACAGCTATGGATGAGTTTTCAGAAGAGAATGAATTTAGAAGATTGAATAGAGGTAGATCTAAGAACAAGTGGAAGATCAATCTAAAATCTAAATTGTAGCTGCAGCAAAAGAGAAAGAACGCTGAGCTTGGGAAAACTTTAGGAGTGGGACGTGACGTTTGTTTTGGACGGAGGATTTTGAATAACACGTTTGTAAAGCTTGATGATTTCTACAAGATAAGAAGGTGGGTTACAGTGTAAGGTCTTAAATGTTAAGAAGGCAGTTTTGAAAGAAATGCGTTGTGTGATGGGAAGCCAATGAAGATAATGAAGAAAAGGAGAGATGTGATGATGTGTTTGACCGAACTTCACCGAAGGAACAATGGAAATACAAAAAATCTGTGAAAAATTTATACAAAAAAGTTGTTTAGTTAAAATAATTACTCGATAATATGTAGATGACTCTCGAAGTGTAGAATAGGATAATGATTGAATTATGATTATAATTAGTTGAACCCGTCCGAGGACGGGTAATTCCTAAATTAGGAAGGTGAAGGTAAGAAATATTGAATTTTTATGCGCAGTCATCTCACTTGGGGTATAATGAAGTGTTTATCATGAAATCAAAAAAGCAGTAGAGTTTATAGTCTTTAGTGAGTAATATATTTTGACTATTACATTGTTTTCTATTTGATAGATTTTATAAGTTGAAAGACTTCACATGTGAAAAGATGCTAAATATATCCTTTTTTAAAAAATATAGTCCAGGAGCAATGAAATAGAAGTCGCCGATGTCCATCATTTACAGCTTATTAGGTTACTTCCAATAAGATACATGAGCTGGTTAAGGTTAATTAAAATCGGTCCAGGAGATTAGGATCGCACGCAAGCACGCACGCAAACGCACACACATACACACACTTTTACACATCTCTATATATAAGCTTACTTTTCATCTGTGATCAAATCCAGTAACAACGACACTGTATTACTATTGTTATAATTTGATTCTAATTTCTATCAGCAGTTAAGTTTCTTTCAGCTAGTACCAAAAGTAGGCCTACAAGATTTTCATCTTGTGGTTGAAACGAAGCCATATATTATTATTACTCTACAATGCCATATAAATACTCTCCCAATATTAGTATGCTTGCAATTTTCGTTAGAATTATATTAATAATAATATCATAATAGATATTTACGTAAACTTGCAGTCGGAGAAGGCCATGTAGAATAAACAAAGTCTCGTAAAATAGACAAAATTAAGATGGCTCTGAGAAGTGCTTCTTTTGTTTTAATAAACACTTGACTTTATTTCATTTCTTCCTAATCCTAGCCCCGCCCATAACTCCGCCCCTCAGGCCCCGCCAATCAAGCAAGCCCCGCCTTGTCTTGGTATTGTGTTGAGAAGCGTGATTTAGATAAATGAACAATAATGAGATAATATATGTAAACAATGAAACGAGTGGAATCATAAATAATTATTTATTTGTTTGTTATTTGTTTTGTTATTTGTTTTTATCTAATGATGTATTTATTTAAGGTTTAATTTAATAATAATATGCTTATTTATTCTTTTAATTACCTTTATTTTTTAAATATTAGCGTATGCATTTATTTCGTTGTATGTTAATTAATTTGTGTATGACATCTGACCAAATAGTTGAAAATAAATCAAATTGAAGTATTATTTTATAAATGTTAAAAAATTCACTTGAACGTTAATAGAAATAAAACGAGTCGTGCAATCAATAAATGTTCTATGTGTCAAATAAGGATCTAAAAATATAAAGTCTTTAGTTGTAAGTTTTAATTTTAAGAATGTTTCCTGAAACAAGGAACTAAACATCATCGTAATTTTATTGCAATGAAAATACGTTATCTTCTTTCTCAGAAAGAATTGTTTGAATTTTCTACTTGTCTCTCGATGAGAATATTTTTAGTGCACTGTTTTTTGCAATCAGGGGCTCGCATTACTTGATTTTTTTGCAGACTAAATTTACAGCTAATATACGCTTGTTGTAGCTAAGTAATTTTCTCAGATTCTCAGCTATAATAAGTAAATAAAATAATTTATTACACTCTCTCCCCTTTCATTTTCATCAATTTCTTTTAGTCCATGACTTAAAAACTTTATAAGTATTACGGAAAATAATCATTTTTCCTTAATAATTTATACATTCTTAACAGCATTACTAAACAAAGCGTTTATTTCTAGTTCTTCAAGACTTAACGCTAATTTCACTCTTCATGTTTCAAAGTTCAACTTCATAGCCCTTGACTACCTGACCCCCTGAGCCCAGTCTATTACAATGGGCAGCAGTTCATCAAAGTTTCGCAAACATCTACAGAATGGTGACGAATACGCAGCTATGCAGCTGTTCACCAGCAGCAGTGATTTGCATAAACAGCTGGATCCTAATTCATCGTACGGAGATAACTACAGTCACGACACTCCGATGCATTATGCCGCGCGACACGCTATGAAATCTTTACTTAGGTTGTCTTATATTACATTACACTGAGATTTCGTCAGTTTTTATTTATGCAGTTTATAATATTAACGTTTGAGCTGCTTTTTTCAGTATTTGTTTTATTTTAAAATCTGGATTCAGAATATATAAGTTTATTATATTTTCTCGAAATTCTTTTTTGATTTAGTAGTTAAGTACCTACATCATAGTGGTAGTGGTAGAAAGTGTTAATTTCTAGTAATATCTGCTTGGTATGTATTGTAATTTATAATGTAATGTTACTTAGTATTTAGATAATATAAATGTTAAATATTGCTAGGGAGGCCACACTAGAATCAATAGATTCCAGGTTTGAGTCTTGTGTGTCTTTCATTAACTGCATGCTGAAATTTCTTGCTTTATTCATTATTGCATTGATAATCTTGTCCTTGTATTTAAACATTTAACTTTATTAAGCGAATTTTAATAATATATCTATATATTTGAATATTTAGGATATTTGTGTTTGAGTTGGGTGGTAATCCAAATAAGAAGAACTGTCGCAATGAGACTGTGATGCATTGCGTGTGCGCTACTGATCGTGGTCTCACTTACACACAGCAGCAACGACGTTTTGATTGTCTGCAAATGTTGTTGATTTGGACCGGTGTCACGCTTGCTGATGGACGGGTTGAAAAAGCAACGTTATCAGCAAAAGATGAGGTGTGTCTTTTTGTTATGTTTCGACTGCGCTTTATTATTTAATCTATTTCATTTGAGAAAGGATCAATTTTATGGATTATAAAGGATATGATCACAAGTATTATATAGTGTTAATTATATTATCTCACTCCTGATATGATATTTGAACTGGGCCAAGTTTGGACAAAATTGTTCACATGGCTTAGAATTGAGTATTTTTCTCCTAGGGTCAGATTAAAATAAATGTATAATGTTTATCGAATGTGATTTTTTAATATAAATTTTGAATAGAATTATTTCTACACGTCATTAAAATATTAGACTTGAATGACAATATTAGAAATTGTTTTTAGAAAGAAAACACTGTACTGCACTACGCAGCATCAGCTGGCCTACAGCGTTGTGTCGAGGTATACTTTCACTTTAACATCATCATTTTACTTGCAAGTGTAATTACTTTGCAATATTATAATCTGCTAAAGTTGCTATTGCTAAATGTATCTCATGACTGGCTAATAGGTTATAGTCAACTGTGCAATATTGGCTCGTGGATAATTCCAGTTAGCCTATGTATGTATGGATTTTCTATATAGTTAAAAAATTGTACTAATAATTGAATCAGACATTATGACATGACATAATTGTAAAGAGATGATATCTGGTACCAATAAATTGATTATAATAACTCTGGGCTTTGTATTTGTCTGATTGTCTGTTTTTTATTGACTGATGCAAACCTAATTCACCTGATTGACTGATTGAGTCAATCAGCTATTTACTCTTGACTGACTGACTGACTGACTGACTGACAGCTGTTTGATTGCTGTTGATAGTTGCTGGTGACGCACGGAGCTCCATTGTTTGTTGAGAATTTGATCAAAGAGACTCCGTGTGATAGTGCTGAGAAGTCTGGTCACAGCAGCATTGCTCTCTATCTGGAGTCTAAAATGGTCTTCTCTGTATGTTTATCATTGATTTCTCAAAGTATTATGTCTATAGGTTTTTATAATGTAATTTGAGAGCATTTTTATTTTCTTTTATTGATGTCTATTCTCTCATGGGATCAAGATTTCTGCAATGTCATAGGGAACAATAAATCTAGATATAAATCAATAATTTAGCCAGGTTTATAGTGATAGATAATTGAAAGAATAAGTTTTTGCTTTTAAATTTGTTAAGTTTCATTCATTTTTGTTCAGTTGTTATGATTCTATAACGCGGACTTTAGCTGAACATTGTCTTTAATTAATGCAAACAAAAGTGGATTTTAATGGATTTTAATACTTAAAATTAATATTTATTAATTTTTTTTCAATCTAAATCTGTTTTTTATAGTAGCTAATAAATAGGCTTAGCGAAATTGAAAGAGTAATTAAATATAGTATTTGTTTACTGTTTTTAAAGATTTTTCTTAATGTTATCTTTGCTTGTTATAGCACGATGATCAAAACACAGATGATGTGGACGTGTTGCTCAATCAAATTGATCCTGATGAAGTAATACGACAAATGCTTTTTTTCTTAAATATTTCATAGATTTTTGCTCCATATTTAATGCCAAATGAGGACTGTTATTTGGATAATAAGTTCATTGATTCTACTCTATATCCCTTTCCTTCTTATACTATCAAATCTAGATAAAAATGAATACGAATAGTTTGATTTCAATGCTTTAATCTATGTCGTTGCATTTGTGGTTTTGTTTAATGCATTACTTAGACTTTCTATCGTACAATAATTATATGAAAACATTAATGATTCTGAATTGAGGTTTTATAAAAGAAAACTTGATAATAAAGAAGAAAACCTGCTGACAGTGAATAAAAAATCTTAACAGTGATTAAAGAATCTTATTAAAGAATTAAAGAATTAAAGATTAAAGAATTAAAAAATGGACAGTGATTAAAGAATCTTATAGGCTAGAATGAATTGCGATTAAATAGTTGACTAATAATTTGTTTATGGTTGTACTTCTTTTGAAAATCAAAATTAATTGATTTGCCTGCCACACCATCCGAAAATAAAATTATTTAATGTATTGTCTAAAGAGTCCAGTGCTCTCGTCTATTGATTTCTTCCGTACTTTGGAACGTTTCACTAAATAACATTTAGTGCTGATGTGACGTTAATAGCTAAATTGTTAGTTATACTGCATTGCAGGGTTACAGTGGTCTAAGAGCTCAAGACTTACAAGAAGCTAAAGATCAGCTTTTAGTTGAAACATCTGATATGCTGCATGTTCCTTTATTTACTGCAGAGGCTTTGCTCAGAAATCATGGTACACACATTCACCTCACTGTTTTATAACACTATTCATTATTTCACATATCTAAAAAAAGGTTACTAGTTAATATACTTGTTAAATATACTTTAATCTAATTTTGTTAAGGCTTGTTTGAGAAGGGGTTAGAGCTCTGGATTCAGACACAACAGAACCAGGTTCGAATTCCAGAAAGTTTACTGTTTCTCTAACTTGCAGCACCCTTTAGTTAGGTGCCTAATTGACAGCTGTGATCCATGACGGTAAACTTAACTTTTTTTAAACTTTTAAATAATTTGAATTGATTTCTTGAAATGATTTCTTTTCTTTCGATATCTATTCAATTCTGAACACATCTATAGAGACCCTTAATTTAGATGATATTTCGTTTCAGAATGGTCGAGAGAGATGCTTCTAGAAGCTTGGATACAGGACGCAATAGCGTGCTGTGAGAAGTGTGGCGTGACTCCGCCCATATCGCTGTATTCAGACCGGTCGGGCAACGCGATTGGTTCGTGCATGTTGGGGTCTAGCCACGAACTTATCAGTCCTATAGTCACCATGCAGCCTCCTACTCCGGATACTATAGTCAGTTGTTTTCAGTATTTTCATTCTTCTTCATTGAAATTTATCAATTTGATTAAGATATAGCTTTGATATTATTATTATTATATAAGTTTGTTAAAAGTTGTATAAATCGGAATTAGTTTCCATTGATTAGCGTATGAAATTTCTTACTCATGGAACTCTGCAGTTAATTTTATAGCGTAAAATATTTTATAGCAAACTTACATTTTCTTTACAAGGTTTGTTCTTCAAAGAAATGCTTAATGAATATTTGTTTGCAAAGCCTTTTTTTTACTGTTATATATAAAGACATTTATTTCTGATTCATTTATTTATTGCCATCATTATTATATTTGTATGACTTGTTTGAATGTTCCGTTGTTTGACGGCGTGATATCTTTGCCTGTCTTTGTTTAAATGTACCCTTGTTTAACGGCGTGATATCTATGATTTTGTTTAAGTGTACTGTTGTTTGACGGTGTTATGTCTTTGCCTGTCTTTGTTTAATTGTACCTTTGTTTGACAGTGTGATATCTGTGCCTGTCTCATTCCAACTGCCGATGAACCTGTTCTCATGTCCTGTGAACATTGCTTCTGTCGAACTTGCTGGGAGAGGTACTTCTTCATTGCAATCATTTTTATTGTAATATTATCTATTTCAAAAACAATTGACAGATTGCAAGACATTTATATTATTAACTTATATTCGTATAATTCGTATTATATTCGTATTTTTATTCATATAAAAAAGTAGTTATGTTTCATTTCAAAACGTTTAGTTTAAAATTAAACTTTATTGCATTCAGAAATTTTAAATGTTATGATCTTATTTTAAAGCCAGTTGGCAGTGAGTTTACATAAATTACATGAAGAGTTTTACGAAACAAAGACATTGTTCTATATCAATGGATGACTAGTGTGCCTGAGTAAATCAATCAAGCTTTAACTTATTGCTGATTCATTGGTATCCTCTCTTTCTAGTAGTTCTTGAATCAAGTTGAATTTGTTACTTTTGTTGGATATGTAAATTTCAAATGAACGCAATTCATGTCAATGAATGGATTTGTCTGTTAGATATTTAAGTGGAAAGATATTAGAAGGAGAGGCTCATAATATAACGTGTCCAGGCTTTCAATGCAGTAGACTTGTACCAGTTGAGATCATTGAGACGCTTGTGTCGCGAGACATGGCAAGGCGGTACTTACAGTTTGATATCAAGGTTTCTATATACTTGAATGTTTAATAATTTATCTGAACTGATGAGGTGCAATATTGACGATTTATTTATTTTGCTTTTCATTTTGTTTGTGCTGCTTTTGAGCGAATTAAAGATATATATATCTGTATTTATTTGACTTTTTGAAGATTTTCAACGAATAAACAATTAATTCAGAGTGGATTGAAAAAGTAACCAAAAGTAACCCCCTGTTACCAGTATTATCTGTTATATTATATATGTTTAGTTAGTTTGTGTGTATTTTTTATATTTTTGTGCATTTTTTACTTGCTTTTGGCAATTTATTTCTTAGTGTGTGTTGTTGTAACTCTTTCCTTATTTTTAACTGTTAGCTCTTTGCGTATTAATTACTGATGAATCATTGGTTTTTAGTTTCTTTGTGATGTTTTGAAATAGTAAATATGCTTAAAGGAATAAAATATTAATAAAGTTAAAGTTGTTTCTTTCATGGATTAATGTTTTTTATTAGTGTTATTTTGCTATATTCTGCGCATCGTGTAAGATTAAAACATTTTTGAGAATTTACTGCCCGCTTTCAGTCTAATCAAAAACCTTTATTCTCTTTGTCAAAATATATTATTTATCTTTTCTATTTTTCGTAGAAGTGAATTTTGATAATAAAACATTAATATTTAATATCATTACTAGTTAATTTGTATTTATCTCTCCCTGATTGTATTTATTCTCTTTTAATGTACTAATTATTTTGATTTAATGTTATTACTCAGGCGTTTGTAGAAAGTAACCCACACATAAAGTGGTGCCCCTACCCTGGCTGTGGTCGGGCTGTTAGGCTGCCAGACAGTGACAACCCGATGTCGCCTACATTCAGGATAGCGGGCGCATCAGCCCAGAGTCCTAGCGATACGTCTCACGCAGTGGACTGTGGCAATGGGCACTCATTCTGTTGGTACGTTAATCATATGATTTATAGCGTGACCCGTCAAAATGGCCCCGAAAAACCGATTCCGAGTATTTATTTGCAGGGCTAGGATTGGGATTGGATACTTGTTAGGGTTACAGTTAAGGTTAAGAATAGGGTTAAGTTTAGAGTTGTTTGTGGTAATGGTTATTAAGTGAATTAAAGGGTTGTTTTGTCAGGTTAATGTATTCAGGGTCATTTTGCTTAAGTTCCGATTTCATGTAATAAATTTAAGTTGAACATTATTAAATACTGTATAATGTAATGTCATGGATTTTCTGAGACAGTTAGGAATTTCAGCGTATTATTAAAGGATGCGGCAGTTAGAGAAATATTGCCTGGGAATTATGTTTTTAACTTATTTGTGCTAATATTTTTATTTCCTGTCAAATAAGAATGATGCGGGTTGATATTTTTTCAGGGAATGCTTGGGGGAGGCTCATGAACCTGCAAGTTGTGACAATTGGAAGAATTGGCATGTAAAGATTTCAGAAGTTAAACCCGATGAATGTAATTATCTCAAATAATTTTCTTTTTAAATCAAATTTTATTTATCTTACTGAATAAAAGCAGCTCAAGCTTGTTATATGCTTACGCGGTGATTCACGAAAGAACATTATATTTATTTAATGTACCTCGTTAAGAAAGAATCGAGTGTTCAAATCTCTTAATTTCTATGAATTTTAAGTTCATTACATTTTACGAAATAGTTTTTTTATGCTGATGTGACTTTAATCTGTTATAAGGAGCTATTCTTTGGATTAGATATTGTCTGCTGTTATTTTTATCATTTCTCTTCTGCAGCCGTACTCGAAATTTATCAATATTTATATAATTTGTAATGAAGTTTATATTTTATTGATTTTCACGACTAGATTGTAGAGTTTTGATGTTATTTTTCTGTCATTAACAGTAAGTGGTACTGACGAAGAGACAGAGAATACGGCTAATTGTCTGTGGTTAGTGACTAACTCTAAGCCTTGTTCTAATTGCAAGTCTCCCATACAGAAAAATGAAGGCTGCAATCATATGAAATGTTCCAAGGTAGTATTTCATCAGTACTTCTGTAATCCAGTGTTAAATCGTAATATTACAATTAATAAATAGTACTATATTGGAAACGGAGCCCTTGTGAAATGAGAATAATGTAGTTTTGAATGACTATAGAATAAAATTAGTGACTAGTTATGTGCAGTATTGGTTTTAACACATTGACCATCAAGTTTTTTTCGCATTGTCTTACCCGAGACGCCAAGCATAAATAACCGTATAAATTCTACTTTTGTTTTAAATATATACGATAGTTATTAAAATAAACATATATTCACTTTGTTTTAATTAGGCTTAAACTGTATTTTTACTTTTATAATTTATTTTATAACCGGTATTAAATTTTTGTATAACCCGCACGCATGTATCACGCATGTATAACTTGCGGAATTTTCAATATCTGTCAATCATTTAAATTTATTGCTCTTTCATAATCTACCCCAATCCGCCTATCCCCCCCCTCTTTCTTTCCCTGTCACTCTTTCACTCTCAACTAACAATTAACAAATAACGCAAGTCTCTGCGAGACTTGCATTAACGTAGGTTTTTGCTTTCAAAATGAACATTAATTTCACCTACTTACAAGTACCCACTATTACAGTACTATACTACAATCACTGTAGATTCTAACTAGATAAAATGATATATATAGGGGCTTATATACTGTATATATGTACAGATATATATTATATAACATACATTATTTCCAAATTTTTTAGATAACCCGCACACGAATATACCCCGCATGGGGGGGGGGGGCGGAGCATGTATTCAAAATCTTATATAACCCGCTGTTAAAGACTTTACTCTGTTTTAATTACAGAAGAAATTCAGATTATGATAACTATTCATTTTGCATACATTGCTTATTCACTAATTTGTTCATTTTATCATTGTCATGTCGACCCTATGCATATAAAAGACTCCAGGCACCATCCTGCCGACATAAAACAAACAAATTTCTCGTCTGTTTTCACACAGTATGCATCTGGCATTATTTAGAGGCCAACAGTACTATTAGAAGTGAATTATAATAGCACTAGTGAATGTGTAGAGCAGCATTTACTGAACTACGAGTTAACTCGTAGGTGGCGCTTAGGAGAAAATTTTGAACTACGAGTTAACTCGTAGGTGGTGGTCAATGTGTTAAGCACTATTCAGGAAACCTTTAGAAATTTGAATCTTTTAGAAAATCTGTTTGCAGTGTAGGCATGACTTCTGTGTTGTATGCGCAGTGTAAGCATGACTTTTGTGTTGTATGCACAGTGTAAGCATGACTTTTGTGTTGTATGCGCAGTGTAAGCATGACTTTTGTTGGGTTTGCTTGGAGCCCTGGAAGAAGCACAGCACCGCTACTGGAGGCTACTTTCGCTGCAATCGTTACGAAGTCGTTAAGAAAGTCGAAGAGTCACAAGATGTCATGAAATCTGAGGTATAAGTCATTAGATTTTACATCGCTAGATTTTATGGTAATTTGAATAGACTGAATTTTTGTATATTTCTTTACATAGCAGAAATAATTTTTTTTATTATTTGAAATATTCTATTATTGAGAATCTATCTGTAATTTGCAATGATAACTTAAATTAAACAATGTATTTGTATTTTTTTATTAATTATAATTTTCTATTAAATTGTTGCTTTTAAGCGGTAAGCTAATTATTTATTTCTGAATAATTTATATATTGATATATTTAATAACTGACAAGTTATTCTGGTTTATTAATAAAATATATTTTACGTGTTATTATTTATAGTATTGCTTTCTGATAGGCTGAATCAAAGAACAAGAAAATGCAGGAATTAAATCGCTTTGTGCATTACTATACTCGCTTTAAGAATCATGAGAATAGCTACAAGGTACAGAATCTTTCATCTTTTACTTTTAAAACG